>CM076576.1:352405300-352590300 GCA_034641835.2 Pinus albicaulis
GCCTAGGACATCTTATCATAGCAAGGAGTGTATAATATAACTTGGGTGTCAATCCAAAGGCTCTCCTGCTATCTCTTGTAAATAAGGAAATTGACTTCAAATGGGACCAGAACTTACAGAAACTGCCACAGAGAAAGTAATGTTGCAAAGACAAGATGCAAAGCTCCAACACAAAAGCATCAGACAGTTAAGAGACAATTTACTGTAAAGAGGGCCGATTCAAATAATATGCCATAGAAATCAAGTATCAGAAGGTGTATGTAGTGAAAGAAATATAAGAAGATATTAGTTAACTTTGGTCTGATACCCAGATACAAAACAGAACCACATATGGGCTTATCATTCTAAGAATCCATATATGACAATGGCGTTTTAAAAGCACCCTCCCAAAGAAACTAATATAGCAGAAAGATGGATGAAATGAACATGAAACAGTATACCATGCCTGAGCCTATTTAAAGCGCTTGACTGACCTAAGTATGGGCATCAACTAGGATGAAACCTTACCTAAAACCAGTGAGCCACTCGCATTCCAGTAACATGATACAAGAAGATGTGTGAAATGAAATGTTGTATTAAACACATAAGAGAAGTTTACATACTGTGAAATACCAAAGACCAGAATCCTCATTACAGATAGAACTCCTCCTCACTGAGATCCTACGGGCTCTGAGCCTCGATACAAAAGCTTTACAAAATTTGTACAAAAAATGCCTTTCACAGCACAATTTTCTGATAAACGTTTGGAACCATTACAATGTTTTTCCTTCTCCTTTTTATAGGGGAAGGAGGAGAGAAATTAATAAAAGAGGTAGGTGAAGAAATTAACTATTTCATTGAAACAAAATGGAGAGAAAATGCCCGCTCAAAGTGTTTGACGGCGCAAGAACGCTATAAGTACTCTATGGTTGCTCCGTAAAACAAATGCAGTAGGTGCAAATCTCTTCAGGGGTAAGGTATGAAGAATAAAATATATAGCATTATGTACTTTCCTGAAGATAATTTGGCTGAAATAAACCCTGAGGACATTGCTTTCTGTGAGAAGATCTTTCTAGTAATCTGCATGGCCTTCGATCTGGTACTTTGCCTCCAAAAGGGTATGTAAGAGCCCCAAAGTCCTTAAATATGCTTCTTGAATCCTTTGCTCTTCGTTGATATTTTCTTTCTGCGCCATTAATTCTTCATCTGCCCAACCTTTGCATTTGAATGACCTCAGAGGGTTTGACAGATTGGAACCTTGGTTTTTTAATGGATGTCATGTCAGCATATCTTCCCGGATCCTTACTCCATAATTCGGCATTTGATAATTAGTCCTCTGGAGCGTACTCGACTTCTGTGGTGATGGACGTAAACACTGATGGTTCTCCATCGCCATAACCTGCAAAACCCAAAAAATGGTTAAAGAAAACCAGGCGCCAGGATAATGGATGAGGCAGTGACCACGGAGTGGTGATATGGAATGAGTGAAACGATGAGGAGAAGCAGGGTGACAGAGGAATGAAGGGTGGCAACGAGAAACATGGTGGGATGACGTTGTGTGGAAGAGGCGGAGACAGACAACATGGACATGTAAACGGTGCATGGAAATGGTGGAGGTGAACGCGAATGACACGTGGGCGCATGAGAGACTATACAGAAGGAGTGACGTGGAGGCGAACCTGGTCAATCAACGGGATGCATGAACAGTTTTGGGCCATACGATCGGAAATGAAATCAACGGTTAGGCGCGCGTTGTACAGCGACGGAATGGTGGAACCGAGACACTGTAGACCCACCTTAACACCCGCACAACTACTCCAAGTGACCACCGTTGGATGGAGCTCTTCGGATCAGACGGCTAGAGTTAATATCACTGCACGACTTTGATCGAGAGATAATGCGCGATGGAGGGTGGTATTTTCGTCGTACACCGGGACGTGTGGCATCTGCTGAATGGAATCGCTGGGATTTTGAGAATACCGCCTGCCTGCGAAAGGCAGTGCGATGAAAACAAGCCTGGTTTTTGAGCGATGGACACGGGGCGGGGACCACTAGGGTGATAGGCAGCGGACCGTTGATCTTTGTTTAATCGAGTGGCTGAGAATCCAACCGATAACCATTTACGATAAGCATCTTTTTGGTTTGACGCAGGGTTACGCACCCAGATCATGTGAAGCACTGGCTGCAGGGGGCTAGGCCTAAAAGGGCTTCAGATTCAAATTATTTCAACAACGAGTCTTTCGGCCCTCGATTACGAAATCTGGGTGCAAAGGAGGGCAACGATAAGTGAAAACGGGTCTCTTAGGCCACGGTAGGAAATTTGAAAGGTTTCAGGAGGGGCTAATGGCCAAAAATTTGGATGAGGGGGCTAACATGTACAACATCAGCTCCATCTGGGGATGACGCATTCATACTTGGACACATCAAGAACCTGCAGACTGTCTATTTATCTTTCTATTAGCTATACTGTGCGGGCTTGCTGCACTTCTCTTCACAATTTGTCAGCACACATCCCTTATTGAAACAAGAACTGAAACCAAAACTTATATACAATTATGGTACAATAGGCATTCCCTGCCTGAATCAAAATTGGAAATAGGGTTTCAGAAATTGGCCATTTATAGGGGCATCCGACACGTCGCCCTGTAAATTCTCCAAAATAAATGTGTTATTACCTCCCTGTTCCACAATTTTAAATGGACCGAACCAGAGGGGGTCGAATTTGCTGTGCTTTCCTTTTTCAGCCCTCCGGACATCCCACCTGAGCACCAGATCACCTATTTGCAGCTTTCTATCTTTAGCATCAAATATGTTTTTCATTCTTTCCTGATATTCAGCTAATCTCTGGTTCACCTGGTCTCGTGTCTCCTCTAACTCCACCAACTGATTAATTCTCTTGATCATACCATCTGGTTCTTCCTGACTTTCCTGTATGAAACGTGCCACTAGTAAGGCCAGCTGCACAGGAAACACTGCTGCTCATCCATACACCAGCTCATATGGAGATTTTCCAGTTGCTCTCTTGCTGGTTATTCTATTTTCCCATAGAGAAAACTTCAATTGGGAGTCCCAATTCCTTTGATTTTCATTGATTGTTTTGTTCAGGGCCCTCACTAGAGTTTTGTTAGAAGATTCTGCCAGACCGTTCCCCTGAAGATAATAGGCTGTGGAGTGCTTCAAGGTGATATTATATTGCTGGTATAAATTTACAAATTTTTCAGATTTGAAGGCCTGTGCATTATCAGTCACTATTCTGGCAGGGCAGCCAAACCTGGATATGATGTTTTCCTCCATGAACTTTATGATGACCGTGTCATTAGCATTTCTTGCAGGTATGGCTTCCACCCATTTTGTAAAATAATTTGTGGCTGTTAATATCCATTTATGTTGTCCACTTGATGGGGGATGTATTTCTCCAATAAAATCTATTCCCCATTGTTGAAATGGCTCATTCACATGAACTGGAATCAGGGGCAGAGCTGCCACTTTCTGTCTCTCAGCAAATTTCTGACACTTCTCACAAGCTCTAACCCAAGTAAAAACATCCCCAAATAACTTAGGCCAGTAGAAACCAGCTTTCAGTATTTTATGTGCTGTAGCTCTCCAGCGGTAGTGGCCTCCACAAATTCCTTCATGAAATTCCTTCATTATACTTTCTACTTCAACCTTTGTGAGGCACAACAATAGGATGCCTGAAGGATCTCTCCAGTACAATTGGCCACTAGCAACTATGTACTTTTGTGATTTTAATCTCAAAGCCCTGTATTTTTCCTTATCACAGCTGGGTGGAAAGTTGAGTGTCAAAAGGTATTCAACTATTTCTTTGTACCATGGACTAGTGAGATACTTCATGTGTACTTTCTGAGTAGCCATCTCCAGTCCTTGCTGCTCTTTTTATTTTTCAGGCTCTTCATTTGCAACCATGGACAAGTTTATGCCCAGAGCCTGGTAGTTTGATTCTGATAAGATCCTTGCTAGCCCCTGTCTGTTAATCAGATTAGTGGGCCTTATGTCCAAATCATACTCCTGTATCTTTGCAATCCATCTCCCTCTTTTTCCTTCACTGTCTCCCTGAACAAGGATATCCTTTACAGCTGCAGTAGGGACAAATGCAGTGATGTGAGACTGCAAAACATATGTTCTAAATGCTTTGAGGGATTTTACCAGGGCATATGCATGTTTTTCTAATATGTCATATTTCAATTCTGCATCATGAAGCACCTGACTGAAGAAGGCGATAGGCTGCTCATATCCATCTTGATTTTTCTGCAATAACACTCCAGCTACTGTATGAGGTGAAGCAAAAGAAAAGATCATAAACGGTCTAGCATAATCAGGTCTAGCCAGTACAGGGGCTTCAACAAATGCAGCTTTAATTCTAGCAAAGGCCTCCCGTGACTCTTGTGACCATTTCACCTCATTATTCTTTTTCAACATATCTGTTATATGCCTAACTATCTCAGCATAATTAGGAATAAATCTTCTCAGAAAATTCATGCGGCCTAAAAACACTTGCACTTCTTTTTTATTTATGGGAAGAGGAATGTTATTTATCACCTCTACTCTTTTAGGATCTATTCTCACCCCTTATTTAGTTACAATATGCCCTAAAAGCTTGCCTTCCTCTAATGCAAATAAGGACTTTAGTGGATTAAGGGAAAGACCATACCTTCTGCATTTTTCAAAAGTCCTTTGCAAATGCTCAATATGCTCAACATCGTTCTTTGAAAACACTGTAATATCGTCAAGGTACACCACCAGAAATTTATCCTGCTGCCCAACGAAATAAATGTCCATCACCCTCTGAAAGGTAGCTCCCGCATTAATCAGTCCGAAAGGCATCCTGGCATACATGAATGTTCCCCATGGTGTGGTGAAAGCAGTCTTCTTTTGATCTTCTGGAAACACAGCTACCTGATTATAGCCAGAAAAACCATCCATCATTGACATTCTAGAGGCTTCCACCACTTTCTGTAGGATGTGGTCCATCTTAGGCAGTGGATAATTATCCTTTAAAGATGCCCTGTTCAGGTTTCTGAAATCCACACATAACCTTATTTCTCCATTCTTCTTTCGAACAGGGACCAAGTTTGCAACCCATTTCGAGTACCTTAATAGCACAATTATTTTTTCCTTTAGAAGCTTCTTGATTTCTTTTTCAATGGGGGGGAGCAGCAGTGGATTTATCTGTCTGAGCTTCTTCTTGTAAGGTTTCGCACCTTCCCTCAAAAGAATTTTGTGCTGCATTATACTAACATAAAAAGTTTTAAGGTCCTGATAGGACCATGCAAATACATCTTTATAAGATTGAAATAATTTCAGGTATCTTTCTTTATATTCCCCTGGGACCTTCTTAGATAGCTTTACAATTTTAGGCTCAACATTAGTACCCAGATTCAGATCTTCTACTTGATTTTCTTCTACTACTTTATTGTGCTGCAATGGAACATCATTTTTATCAAATAATATTTCTAGGGGCACCAGCCCTCTAGGTATAACATTCCCTTTCAACTGCAACACTTTACTTCCTGCCATTTTCTCTTCCCACTTATTTCCTGAGACATTCTGAGCCTCATCTTCTTCACCATCATCAATCTCCATATTGGAGAATTCTCCCACTGTCTCCAGGAATTTCTTCATCTGTTCATCATCTTCAAATACCTGCCAATGCTTAATATTATCTGGGATTGATGGTCTATAACGTACCTAAATTTCATATCTCAAGAGGGGGTTCTGAGAAGGACGAAATTTACTGGCAGCTACAGCCAGGGAATCTGCCATTCTGTTCTACTCCCGAGGCATGAAATAGATATTGAATGCTAAGAAGAAATTGTCTACCATGTCCCACACCTCATTCCTATATGCCCTCATTCATGGATGTTTAGTTTGACATTGATTTCTGACCTGTCTGACCACTAACTCAGAGTCTCCCAGGACCTTTAAACACTGTATGCCCATGCTCCTGGCTGTTTGCAATCCTAACAGTAGTGCTTCATATTCAGCCACATTATTAGTAGCTTCATATTCCAGTTTAAAAGATAGTGGCACCCATCTTCCTGTAGGGGAGATTAATAATACTCCAGCCCCATTACCTTCTCTTGAGTTTGCTCCATCAAAATATGAAGTCCATGTTCCCTCTTCACGGTCTCCTAAAGGATGCTCAGTCTTAATTTGATAGAAGGAAGGTTCATGAACATAATTTTGATCTTCTTCTAACATCAAACATGAGAAGTCTCCCTCCTTGCTGTAGACCGGTGCGTTTTCTGAGCTATCAGCCTTTGTAACCATCTTAACAAATCTGGTTTCTCTATACAACTTGCTCTCCTGGCCACCAAAAACAGGGATAGTGGCATAGGTTAAATCCATCTTGATTGAACCACCAATTTTTGTTCCCCAGGACCTTGACAACAGCATGCCAAAGCGAGCTGGGATGTCAACCACCACAATGTCCATTACTACGCTTTTTGCTGGAATTTGGGCCAGATTGACCACTAAATCTTTAATCATCCCCAAGCATTTAACTCTTTTGGAATCAAATGAATATAGGTCTTTATATGGACGTGTGATTTGTAGACCTAGTTGTTCCATGACTGACAAAGGCATAAGATTATGGGAAGCCCCGGAATCTAACATACAATTGTGTAACAGCAGGTCATGAATAAATAGAGACACATAGAAAGGAGGAGTAGAGGGGTCTATCTCCTCGACATGTGGGCCAAAGACTACCATGGGTCTTTCTTCTTGAAGATTTAGGCTGTCTGGGATTATTGGTGCTTCAGGAGGAAGTAACAAAGAAGTAACTTGAGATTGATACACGGGTTGTTTTAACAGCTCAGTCAAAGGGACTGGGATTTTGACTTTCTCAAGTTCTTTTTGCAGATTGAAAGCAAGAGGGGGCTTTTCTATTACAAATTCTTTTGATTCTTTATTTTCAGCTGAAGGTTTAACTTCTTTTGATACCGGCTCAGCATTAGGAGGGGTGACTACTTTTGAAGAAGAAGGAATTTGATCAACATACTGCAAAGGTTTGTTCAGAGGACTCTTACTTTTGTCTGTGACTTTTTTCATTGTTGACTCCTCTTGTGCAGGTGCTTCCTTTTGGAGTGGTTTCTGTTCATGTTCCTGAGTCCGAGTTCTCTTTCTGGAGGATCTGAGATCATATCTCCTATTGAAATGTGCTTGCATGAAATCATTAAACTGTTTGCAGTAATGATCGATTTCTGCATCTTCTGTGTCTCTGATCTCCTCTTCTTCTTCTTGCAATGGGCATTCTAACTCATCACTGTTTGAAAAGGCAAGATTTGCATCTTGCAGCTCATAGGCAGCATCATCAGTGGAGTCATATACTGGGCCTTCCAGGTACAATGGGTGTGGTACTTGATCCTGTTGCTCTTTTGCTTCCCTTGGCAGTATTTGCAGAGGTGGCTTTCTATACTGGGGATTGTAACCTCTTTTTGGAGCGTTACAAAAATTCTTGGGGGCTGTATTCTTGGCCTCCAGTTCTAGCTTGACCATATTTTTTATCATCTTGCTTATTTCCTCCATTTTATCTGAATCCTTATCCTGATTAGAGGTGGATACTTCTTCCTTGCCTCTTCTTCTTGTATCCTGTTTAGATTTTCCTCTTAATTTTCCAGTGGAGGCAAAATTTGCTTCCAATTCAAGTGCATATGACTGAGCATCATCTAGGGTAGCAGGCTTTCTTTCTCTGAGGGAGAAACCAAAATCTGAGTCAAAATCTGCTATGAAAACAACTTTAGCAGCATTCTGATGAGGCTTCATATCCGCAGGGAGATTTAGATATAACTTATTAAATCTTTTAATAAACTCTGACACCCCCTCATTATGTTTCTTCTTGAGTGTATTGAACTTAGTAAGGCACTGTACATGGTCTTTCTTTTCTCCCCATTTTCTGAGAAAAGTATTTTCCATATCATCCCAAGTGGTCACGGAACAGTTTCCCAATGTCTTGAACCATTTTCTGGCTTCACCGTCCAAAGATTGCACAAACAGTCTTAAGACTACATCTAGATGTTCTACATTAAATTTTTCTGCAAAATAGCAGAAAGTCTCAAGATGTTTCTGAGCATCAATCTCATTTTCTCTAGTGAATCTGGGAAATACCTTTAAATAATCCTGGGGCATATCATTCAGCACTTGAGGTAATGCCAGGGGAGCATATTTGTTCAATAAAAAGGCTGGGACATTTTCCATCAGAGGAGGTGGGGGTTGTGCAACAATCTGGTGTACAAATGAAGGGAGAGGAGTAGCCGAAAGTGGAGTATGAATAACGATGGGAATATATTGTACAGTAGCCTGAGGCGTAGATGGAAACAATTCATGGTTAACAGGGGCTACTTCTGTAACTTCTTTAAATTCTTCAGCCTCAGGGGTAGGACAAAAGTTCTCTTTGGTTCAAGCACTTCCCCTGGGTGGGTTATCTGAGTAGTATTCAGGATTTTCCTCGGTGGAGTCGGGATTTCCTAGTGGAATTTCTTGAGAAGAAGAGGATAAATAATCTTCTATGGAAAACTCAGGGATTTCAGCACGGGCTGATTTCTTTTCTTTCCAACCTCTTCTATGTATAATCTTCTCTGGGTCATACACAGAGGGTATCTTTGATTTAGACGTATCTGACCTTAAATGTGGCTTTCGAGGAGCCAGGACTCCCAATAAATTTATCAAATGAATAACAGTGTGGAGTCGCCAAGGTGAGAGATATGCAACTCTTCAACTCTCTATGCTCACCTGATTAGAGAGTGAATAAAATTTGTCGAGGCCCAGGGAAACTAATATTCTTAAATCCGTCCCCGGCAATGGCGCCAGAAAGATGTTGTCGACAATTATTGTCTACCCTAGAGACAGTTTAGAGCTGCCATAGACCAGTGCCTAGGACATCTTAGCATAGCAGGAGGCATATAATAAAAATGGGTTGTCAATCCAAAGGCTCTCCTACTATCTCTTGCTAAACAAGGAAATTGATTTGAAATGGGACCAGTAATCACAGAAACTATCGCAGGGAAAGTAGTGTTGCAGAGGCACAATGCAAAGCTCCAATATTAAAGCATCAGACAGTTAAGAGACAATTTACTGCAAAGAGGGCTGGCTCAAATAATATGTCATAGAGATCAAATATCAGAAAGTGCATGGAGGAAATAAACATAAGAGGATATTAGTTAACTTTGGTCTGATACCCAGATACACAACAAAGCCACATATGGGCTTATCATTCTAAGAATCCATACATGACAATGGCGTTTTAAAAGCACCCCCCCCCAAAGCAACTAATATAGCAGAAAAGTGGATGAAATGAATATGAAATAGTATACCATGCCTGAGCATATTTAAAGCGCTTGACTGACCTAAGTATGGGCATCAACTAGGATGAATCCTTACCTAAAACCAGTGAGCCACTCGCATTCCAGTAACATGATACAAGAAGATGTGTGAAATGAAATATTGTATTAAACACATAAGAGAAGTTTACATACTGTGAAATACCAAGGACCAGAATCCTCATTACATATAGAACTCCTCCTCACTGAGACCCTACGGGCTCTGAGCCTCGATACAAAAGCTTTACAAAATGTGTACAAAAAATGCCTTTCACAACACAATTTTCTGATAAAATTCTGGAACCATTACAATGTTTTTCCTTCTCCTTTTTATAGGGGAAGGAGGAGAGAAATTAATAAAAGAGGTAGGTGAAGCAATTAACTATTTCATTGAAACAAAATGGAGAGAAAATGCCCGCTCAAAGTGTTTGACAGCGCAAGAACTCTATAAGTACTCTGTGGTTGCTCCGTAAAATAAATGCAGTAGGTGCAAATCTCTTCAAGGGTAAGGTATGAAGAATAAAATATATATCATTTTGTACTTTCCTGAAGATAATTTGGCTGAAATAAACCCTGAGGACATTGCTTTCTGTGAGAAGATATTTCTAGTAATCTGCATGGCCTTCGATCTGGTACTTTGCCTCCAAAAGGGTATGTAAGAGCCCCAAAGTCCTTAAATATGCTTCTTGAATCCTTTGCTCTTCACTGATATTTTCTTTCTACGCCATTAATTCTTCATCTGCATAACCTTTGCATTTGAATGATCTCAGAGGATTTGACAGATTTGAACCCTGGATTTTTAATGGATGTCATGTCAACATATCTTCCCGGATCCTTGCTCCATAATTCTGAATTTGATAATTAGTCCTCTAGAGCGTACTCGACTTCTGTGGTGATGGACGTAAATGCTGATGGTTCTCCATCGCCATAACCTGCAAAACCCACAAAATGGTTAAAGAAAACCAGGCGCCAGGATAATGGATGAGGCAGTGACCACGGAGTGGTGATATGGACTGAGTGAAATGATGAGGAGAAGTAGGGTGACAGAGGAATGAATGGTGGCAACGAGAAACATGGTGGGACGATGCTGTGTGGAAGAGGCGGAGACAGACAACATGGACACGTAAATGGTGCATGGAAATGGTGGAGGTGAACACGAATGACACGTGGGCGCATGAGAGACTATACAGAAGGGGTGACGTTGAGGCGGACCTAGTCAATCAACGGGATGCGTGAACAGTTTTGGGCCATACGATCAGAACAAAATCAACGGTTAGGCACGCATTGTAAAACGATGGAATTGTGGACCCGAGACACTGTAGACCCACCTTAACACCCGCGCAACTACTCCAAGCGACCGACGTTGGATGGAGCTCTTCGGATCGGATGGCTAGAGTTAATATCACTGCACGACTTTGATCGAGAGATAATGTGCGATGGAGGGTGGTATTGTCGTCGTACACCGGGATGCGTGGCATCTACTGAATGGAATCGCTAGGATTTTGAGAATACCGCCTGCCTGCGAAAGGCAGTGCGATGAAAACGAGTCTGGTTTTTGAGTGATGGACACGGGGCGGGGACCACTAGGGCGATAGGCAGCGGACCGTTGATCTTTCTTTAATCGGGCGGCTGAGAATCTAACCGATAACCATTTACGATAAGCACCTTTTTGGTTTGGCGCAGGGTTACGCGCCCGGATCATGTGAAGGACTGGCTGCAGGGGGCTAGGCCTAAAAGGGCTTCAGATTCAAATTCTTTCAACAACGAGTCTTTCGACCCTCGATTACGAAATCTGGGTGCGAAGGAGGGCAACGATAAGCGAAAACGGGTCTCTTAGGCCACGGTAGGAAATTTGAAAGGTTTCAGGAGGGGCTAATGGCCAAAAATTTGGATGAGGGGGCTAACATGTACAACAGCCCATATAATGAAATTTCTTATAATATAAGTTGCATTTGTTGAATTTGACATACAATTAGAGTTCTCTTAGTGCTTGCAACACTATTTTAAGATTCTCATCATTCTTCTACTTAGTCTTGGAGTAGATAAGAGTGTCATCAATAAAGACAAAAAAAAACTCAAGATATTTGCTAAGTATGTTTTTCATCAAACACATGAAGGTAGTTGGTGCTTTGATGATTCCAAATGGCGCCAACACAAAATTTTAATGGCCATATCTTGTCCTAAATTTTTTCTTGTGAATGTATTAATTCTTGATACTAACTTAATGATAGCCAATAATTAATCAAATCTTTGAGAATACAATGACCCCTCTTAATTGGTCAAATAAATCATCAATAAGGGGTAATGGATACATATTCTTCACCATGACCTTTTTTCAATTTCTTATAATCAATGCATAGCCTAATTGTTACATCATGCTTGTTCACAAACAATGTTGGTGCTCGCCAAGGAGACACACTTGATCCTATATATTCCTTCTCCAAATTTTCTACAAGGGGTGTTGGAAGAAAGTGCAACTCCTAGTACTAGATTGATGGATAAATATATGTCTCACTTAGGAGGTAGTCCAAATATCTCATATTAAAGCATATCCTCAAATTCTTAGAGTATCAAATAATCTTGTTGGATTCATAGTTTTACTAGGGGGGGGGGGGGGGTTGAATCAATATAATGAAAATTTTTACTTAGTTAAAGATTTGAATATCATTAAACATCAATATCATAATTTTAACAAGTAACATAGTATATATGTGGAAACCCTTATGGGAGAAAACCAAACAACTTCTTTATATGAAATATCTTGTAGAACCAACCGACTTCACTTAGTCTTATTACTTCTTCACAATGTATGTTATTTTATTTTTCTTTCACCAGGTCTTCTTGATGCTTCAACCTACACCAGGTATATTAATTGCTTCTAAATTTAACATGTATACTTGTTGTGTCTCCCTTCACCAAATCTAATTATATTAAAAATCATTGTTTTTCGATTCTTCTTAAGAACAAACTTGTACAATATGCCATGTATTCAATCTTGCAAATCTAGTTTTGAAAATTCTACCATATGAACCTTGAGATATCTTCTTTTTCTCCACAAAGTTTCACAGTCTGAAACATCTTAGAAATAAAGTTATAGAAAAATGATAAAATAACCTATTTGAAGCATGTTTCAGGAGCATTATAAACACTAACTTCCTTAAATAATATCTCCGAAATTTAATGAAACAAGGTTTGAAATTTCTGCCATAGGTAACTTGATATTTCTCCCCTTTTCCCTCCAAATATTACAAACTAAAATATCAAATAAAGAAAATTATAATGAAAATACCAAGCTAACCTATGTGAAGCAAATTTCAAGATCATTTAGGAAGTCTAAATTTTGCACACGATATCTCTAAAATTATAGCAAAGTGAAATATGAAATTTATACTATAAGTACCTTTATATATCTCTTATGTCTCCTCTGAGTTTCAGATTTTGTAATGTCATAGAGAGAAATTTATAGAAAAATTACCAAGCTAACATGTTTGAAACAAATTTCAGGAACATTTACAAAGCCTAACTTCCTTAGAAAATATCTCTAAAATTATAGAAAAACAAGGTTTGGAAAATTAACCAAATGTACATGATTATATTCTATCTATATCCTCCAAGTTTCACATTCTAAAACATCCCACAACAAAAGTTATAGGGAAAATACCAATATGATTTGTTTGATGAGAATTTAAGAAGCCTAACTTCCTTAGACCATATCTCTGAAATTATAGTGAATAAAGTTCTAATAATTGAATCAAAAGTACATGTGGATATTATGTCTGTGTCCTCCAAGCTTCATGTTCAAAAACATCCCATAAGAAAAGTTAAAATGAAACTTTGAAGATGGCTTGTTCACCCCATAAATCACATTTTTTCTTCCACTTTTAGATTCCATGAATCATCCAAAAAATGATTCAACAGTTCCTCTTGCAACCTTAGATCTATTCTTGATTGAATTTTGTACAAATTAACTTATATTCGCTTTATTTTTAGTGTTTGTGCATTCACTTATGAGACTGAATTGTAAAATTGGTTGGATCATCCTGCTTGTAATTTGGTTGGGTCATCGTCATGAAATATTTCATATCTCCTCATTCCTATGGAATTAGAGGGAATTCCATATATCATTGGAAAGGTTTTAGAATAATATTTACATTAATATATCCTATGGTCCCAATTGCTAAGAAATTATAGTAAAAATTACTCCAAATATAGTTATCCAGAATGGGCATCAAAAGTCCAAAAATAATATTTACAACAACTTCATTTTCCAATGTTTATCTTAGACATATGTAGTCTCCCCATGTCTTTAACATCAATGAAAACAATATTTTCAACAAGTACTCAATATTTTGATCCTTGAACCTTTTTAATCTCCAAAACTTGAACAACATACATTTTTCAATTGGTTCTAAAATACTTATTTAGTTTTAAGGCTAACATTTGTCTTATATTAATAAGCTCAATGTGCGATTTACTATTTTGAAGTCTTGTTTATCATCTTTATATTCAGAAGTTTTTTTGTAGAAATATAGTTTGAATTCATGTGTTGCTATATAGTCCATGTCGATTAAGACATAATATGACCCTAATGGGAAGATATTTATAATTCCCTCATCATTATCTCATTCGTTTCCAATGAGCATACCTCCATTGGACCAGTCACTTTTTCTTGGTTCATATGGCCAATTGCATAAACATAATATATCATGCTTACAATTATAGAAGGAACACGAATCAAAAACTTGGGTGTGACATAGTGAACATTAGATCCGAGATCAATCAAAATAGAAATGGTTTTCTTAGCAATGTTTCCTTCTATCTCCAAAATTGAGGCTTGGTAGTTTTCTTGACAGTCTTCTATAGCAGTGTGAATTTTAGGAATAGTTCTTGTTATGTTATTAAAAATCATAGCTTCTTGAATATTGTAGATCCTCTTGTTTTCCCACTTATGGGGACAATCTTGGAGTAAGTTCTCTTCTCTGAAAACCCGAATTATTTTCCACTTATGAATGCATTGTAAATATTTCAAGTATTTTGAGTATAAATTAAAAATAGGTTGAGTGGAGGTACATAGATTCTAGAGATTGGGAGGCTACTTTCTTGGGATGTTAAGGCTTCCTTACAACAAGAATCCTGAAATTTTCTATGACAGTTATTGAAGGTTGGTTATTATTCCTTTAAAGGAATGATTCTCTGAATTAATGGAGTTGAAGAAGAAGGATGAGAAGCCATGATGTTTTGGAAAATTTGATAAGGAAGAAAGGATGAAAAATTATGGAGAATGGGCTATGCTAATAGTACATACAATAGAAAGTAAAACTGGAAAGAAAAGAATAAAAAAATAGGGGATCATAGAAAAAATTCGACCATGATCACTCTGAACAAAACCATGGTGGTCGAGAGGTGAAGGGGGAATTAGAAGCAAGACAAGTGTAACAAAGATAATTTATGACCATAAGCAACATGAAGGAGGTAGCCAGAAACAATGAAATGATAGACATGTATCTTGAAGAGCTCATTTTTGGAAAATCGTGGTTATCGAGGAGTCTTTCCTAGAGAGGCAATCACCTATAAAATTATATAGGTTATGAAGGAGACTACAAAGAACGTATGCACATGCCTATTATAGAGAAAATTGAAGAAATATGCAGGGAAGGAGGAGTTTTGTACATCTATAACTCTCAAAGAAGATATATATAAATCTCGGTTGAGCAACATAAGCATGAAAATAATTCTCCTTGAGTGAGAATAAGTCTCTGTATGCCCTAAGGTTGAAGGGTGGAGATGGTATTCTTTGGATTCCCTTGACAACTGAGGTGGATATTTGATCCTTGGATTCCTAGTAAAGGGAAGTTCTTAAGTCTCCTTCACTTGTTCATATATTATTTAGTAGTGAGTTATATATTCCCTTCATTGGGTGGTGTTATCACCAAAATAGGACCTTGATAGGCTGCTGATCAGACTACCTCAGTGTAACTATTTAAAACCAACCTTTCAACTAAGGCTTAGCCTCCTCAGCCTGAGAGGGCTCTCTCAAGGGTTTATGATATTGATTAATGATAATATATATGGCTAAATATATCTTGGTTTTTTGTGTTTGTAGGTTGAAAGATGAAGGCTTGCTACCATTGGGCTATGGAGTCAATAAGTCAGTAGATTTAGTGGCAAGGTTTCTGGACATGGAAGCTGAGGCAAATGGGGTTTTAAACAAAGAAAATTCACTCAAGAACATAATTTCAACACAATAATTTCATTAATAAAGGAAGCTAGAGCATAGAGTTATGAATTCTGAGTAATAGTAATGAAATCTACTGTTAGTGGTTCAAAGGAAATTCACTCATAGAACACAGAAAAACACAATCACCTCATTACTAAAGGAAGTCAGAGCATAGGGTTATGAATTCTGAGTCATAGCAATGAGATCTACAACAAATATTTAAACATAATAGGTAGATAAATAAAGCATTAAAACCACATGAGAATCTCAGGTCTGTCAAGAAGAAAACCTTTCTGCATTACTGATCACAATCAATTACATAAAGCAGCAGATTTTGCCAAAAAGTCTCCAAACCCTTTCTAATTCGACCTCTTGCTTCATATATAGCATTACAACCTTGGATTATATGATCCACCATCAGAGGAATTCAAATTCCTATCCTTGACACCTATTCTAACCATAAAACAATCTTATTAATTGCAAAATGACAGCTTGACTGTCTTTGAAGAGTCCTAATTCAAGTAGGACTAAAACTACTAAAACATGTTTCAACAACCTTATATAAAATTTTAATGCTTATTTTTCCACCTGCAACCTCATGAGGTCGAATTTGGTGATGCCTTCAACTTTGTTATGAACCCTACTGTTCCATGACCTAACTACCCTAGAAACCAGGAAACAGTTTGATGAAATTTAGCCCTTACCTCCATGCTTGTATTCCAACAATTTTGCTATAAATTTCGACCTTTTTAGACAAGTGACATGTGTTATCACTTCCATAGAACCATGAACTTCCACCTGTACAAAAATTAAGCCCTTGAAGGAGTATAAAGAGAGCTTATATGGCTGCGCTACGAAAATATCAGTTGTTTTTGTAGAGCAGAATATAGGTCTTTGTAAACATCTCTTAAACCTCCAGTTTATTTTTATTTGACACCTGGATATTCATTTGTGAACCCTTTCCATCCTTTAGTAGCATAAACACACAAAAACTAGATGTTTTTATCTCTTGAAACACTTATAATAGACTCAAAACTGCACCTACAGCAGTTTCGTAGCACACTACGACACTGTTGTGCATGTCTTTTTACACAGACTTTTTCAAAAATATTAGTTTTTAAAAATTCTTGCACTTTTCCCATGATTTATATAGAATTTAATAATAAACATATTTCATCCTTGAAATGTTTTCAAAAAGTGAAGTCCTTCTCCACAACAAAACTGCATTAAGAAATTATCACTCACTTCACTGTTTCATTACCTGAAAAATAGGTGTTGACACAAACCTTTTATCTCCTCATACAAAAAGTATTTTGCAAAACTAAAGGATAATTTTGGAGACCATGATGTCTTTAACAAAAACCTATCTTGGTTTTTTGAAATACTTCTCCTACTGCCCAGAAACTGTCTTTGAACAACCTGTATAAAACTAGAAAATATTGATTTCTGAAAATATGGCTTCAAAGAAAGCCTTGTATCTCCCAACTGGTAATAATTTTGAGAAAAGTGAGATAGATGATTGTATCTGGAGATTTTATGAAGAAACAACTCCTTCAAAATTCAAAAATACCTTTTCTTGTGGCCAGAAACTGATCATGAAGTTGACTACTAAAAACAGAAAACAAAGTTTTTCTCTCAATGACTTTCAGCTGTTTTCGTAGTGCAAGTTGAGTCATCAATTTCTCCCACCTCATAATGAATTTGAAGACACTAAAAGAGGTTTTTGTAGTTAAGTATGTTAGGAAGAAAAACCTCTTTCATTTTTCAAAAATGAGTTTTCAGTTGTTGAGGAACCCTTCTCAAAAAATAATACTAAAAGCATAAAAATAGGGTTTTTGATGAAAAAAAGGCTGCTTTAGTGGTTTCGTAGTGCGCTACAAAAATAGAAGTGTTTTCGTAGCGCAAAACAGTTTTTTTACACTGTCTGTGCTAAAAAAACGTGGTTTCGTGGCTTAATAATTTTTTTCTCTTTTCAAAATATGGTTTTCAAAACGTGGTATGAGACTTATAAAGAGTAAAGCAAGGTTTATGAACTTTATTTGGTGATGAAATGAGACTTGTAACCTATGGCTTAGACCCTATAAAACATAAAAATGACTCAAAACCTATCTAATAACATGACTTAGGAGCAAGTATAAACTGACCAAGTTTAGAAAATTTTAATAGTGATAACAATGGCTCCACTTGGGATAGTGTGCCCCTGTGGTACACTAAGAACTGGTAGCTCCAGTGCTGCTATCCATTCTTTAGAATAAAACTATGAAATTCTACCCAATCTGCTCCCCGGGCTTTAATGATTTCTGCAAGAAGGACTCAAACTTCACCTACTAAAATGCTCAGTCAACCTTGAGCTTATTCACATACTCCTACCTACCCTAGCAGCTGCAAACTCCATTTTAGCTCAATCAATATGAAATTTCCAATGAAGCCAATCATCAATCTAATCTAACACTTGAATCTCTTGACTGTGCTTGAACCAAAAGTGAACATGATGCTGAGATGACCAAAAAAACTTATAATGTATCTGATCTTCATAATGAAAATGAAAATGAAACACTGGGGTGCAAAGCTTTGCGATATATTCAGCTATAGGGTCAAAGAAAACATGGTCAGTTTGATGCTTCTCATGATATTTTGCAGCTTTGGACAACTCACCCATACTTTGATCAACCACATAAGACTTCAATTGTGTGCTTTTAATCTGCTTTTCAAACTAATTTACAAAAATAGTGTATTCTTCCTCCATCTTTAAGAAGAAAGGTAGCAACACCCTCTCTTTATGTTTTGGCATTAAAATCATTTGAAAAGACCGATCTTTGTGTTTTGGCATTAAAATCATTTGAAAAGACTGATCTTGATCATGAATACTATGAGATTGAATTTTATCTTTTAAAACTTGAATGTCCTTTTCAATGTTCTCTGCAACTTCATCCACAAACTGAAACTTATCCTCTGACTTGCACTCAATGATTTTAGATTAGAAGACAATGGTAAAGAAAAAAATTTACCCACTTCTTCATTAATGTAATCATCATTTGATATAGGTTGATGCAAGAAATGACATGAAGAATCAACCTTTTCCTGTACTTGAGGAATGTAGAAATTTTTTTCCAATATTTCCTCTTGCTATTTGAACTGATTCTCATTCTCCTGATGATAAAGGGATTGACAAACCTGCTGCAAATTTTCCTCAAACTCAGAGGATATGACATGATTTTCATCAGTAAATTCTTTCTGGGTTTTATTTTCATCCAAGGGAGATGTTATCATTTCTTCTTGGTGTTCTTATTTTTTATGAAAGATATTTTCATGAAGGGCCTCTAAATTTTCCTCATCCATGAACTCATCATCTTCCTAAAAATTCTCCAAATATTCAATAAAAATCTGAGTTTTTACAACAGTCTTTGACCATCAATAAGGAGGGATGACACACTTTATACATCTCATAAAATACATTATGGAAATCAACAAGAGAATAGAATGAACCATTTGGCAAGCTTTCATACCAAGACCATGTTTTTCCTTCTAAACTAGCCATAAACATCTTCATGAGACAATCTTCAAGAAACTGAACCTTAAGACCGTGTACATGCATATGGAACCTAACCAAATGAAGAGAAGCATTGTATTTCTTTTCATCTTTAAATATTGGAAGATCATATAACCATTCAACCTTTGGCATAGGATTTGGAAAACCAGGGATATGAGACCAATTCATAGGGGCATACCTGGCATTCATTCTTGCAATGGAATTCATCTTGAAACTTCATCAAGCTACTGATCTTCTAGCAGTGGAGTCACCTTCCAATTTGATTATTTGATGTCTGGAGTCACCAAGGTAGTTTTCCACCCTCAAACAGCTTCCTGATCTCCTACTACCTTCAGAAGTTCATCTTATTAATTACGGGAACGAATAATCTTCAGGCTCCCGGCATATGCACCAAAATGTTATCACCAAAATAGGACCCTGATAGGCTGCTGATCAGACTACCTCAGTGTAACTATTTCAAACCAACCTTTTAGCTGAGGCTTAGCCTCCTCAACCTGAGAGGTCTCTCTCAAGGGTTTATGATATTGATTAATGATAATATATATGGATAACTCTATCTTGGTTTTGTGTGTTTGTAGGTTGAAAGATGAAGGCTTGCTACCATTGGGCTATGGAGTCAATAAGTCAGTAGATTCAGTGGCAAGGTTTATGGACATGGAAGCTGAGGAAAATGGGGTTTTAAACAAAGAAAATTCACTCAAGAACATAAGGTCAACACAATAATTTCATTACTAAAGGAAGTCAGATAATAGAGTTATGAATTCTGAGTAATAGTAATGAAATCTACTGTTAGTGGTTCAAAGACAATTCACTCATAGAACACAGAAAAACACAGTCACCTCATTACTAAAGGAGTCAGAGCACAGGGTTATGAATTCTGAGTAATAGCAATGAGATCTACTGCAAATAGTTAAACATAATAGGTATATCAATAAAGCATTAAAACCCCATGAGAATCTCAAGTCTTTCAAGAAGAAAACCTTTCTGCATTACTGATCACAGTCAATTACATAAAGCAACAGCTTTTGCCAAAAAGTCTCCAACCCCTTGCTAATTCGACATCTTGCTTCATATATAGCATTAAAACCTTGGATTCTATGATCCACCATTAGAGGAATTCGAATTCCTATCCTTGACACCTATTCTAACCATAAAACAGACTTATTAATTACAAAATGACAGCTTGACTATCTTTGAAGAGTCCTAATTCAAGTAGGACTAAAACTCATAAAACATGTTTCAACAACCTTATATAAACCTTTAATGCTTATTTTTCCACCTGCAACCTCATGAGGTCGAATTTTGTGATGCCTCCAGCTTTTTTATGAACCCCGCTGTTCCATGACCTAATTTCCCTAGAAACCAGGAAACGGTTTGATGAAATTTAGCCCTTACCTCCATGCTTGTCTTCCAACACTTTTGCTGTAAATTTCAACCTTTTTAGACAAGTGACATGTGTTATCACTTCCATAGAACCATTCCCTTCAACTGTACAAAAATTAAGCCCTTGAAGGAGTATAAAGAGAGTTGATATGGCTGCGCTACGAAAATATCCGATGTTTTCGTATCGCATAATATATGTCTTTGTAAAAATCTCTTAAACCTCCAGTTTATTTTGATTTGACACTTGGATATTCATTTGTGAACCATTTCCATCCCTTAGTAGCATCAACACTAAAAAAATAGATGTTTTTGTCTCTTGAAACCCTTATAATAGACTCAAAACTGCACCTACAGTAGTTTCGTAGCGCGCTACGAAACTGTTGTGCATGTCTCTTTACACAGAATTTTTAAAAATGATTAGTTTTTAAAAATTATTGAACTTTTACCATGATGTATAAAGGATTTAATAATCAACATATGTAATCCTTGAAATGTTTTCAAAAAGCGAAGTCCTTCTCCACAACAAAACTGCGTTAAGAAATTATCACTTACTTCACTGTTTCATTACCTGAAAAATAGGTGTTGAGACAAAGATTTTATCTCCTCATCCAAAACGTATTTTTTAAAACTGAAGGAGGATTTTGGATACCATGATGTATTTAACCAAAACCTATCTTTTTTTTTTGAAATACTTCTCCTACTACCCCGAAACTATCTTTGAACAATCTGTATAAAACTGGAAAATCCTGATTTCTGAAAATATGGCTTCAAAGAAAGCCTTGTATCTCCCAACCAGTAACACTTTTGAGAAAAGTGAGATAGGTTATTGTAACTGGCTATGTTTTGAATAAAAAATTCCTTCCAAATTCCAAAATACCTTTTATTGTGGCCAGAAAATTATCATGAAGTTGACTACTAAAAACAGAAAACAGAGTTTTTCTCTCAATGACTTTCAGCTGTTTTCGTAGTGCAAATTGAGTCATTAATTTATCCCACCTCATAATTAATTTGAAGAAAAGGAAAGAGGATTTTGTAGTTCAGTATGTTAGGAAGAAAAACCTCTTTCAGTTTTCCAAAATGAGTTTTCAGTTGCTCAGGAACCCTTCTGGAACAATACTACTAAAAGCAGAAAAACAGGGTTTTTGATGAAAAAAAAGGCTGCTTCAGTGGTTTCATAGCGCGCTACGAAAATAGAAGCATTTTCGAGGGTTTTTTACACTGTCTGCACTATGAAAACATGGTTTCGTGGCTTAATCAATTTTTTTTTTTTTATATATGGTTTTCAAAACGTGGTATGAGACTTCTAAAGAGTAAAGCAAGGTTTATGAACTTTATTTGGTGATGAAATGAGACTTGTAACCTATGGCTTAGACCCTATAAAACATAAAAATGACTCAAACCCTATCTAATACCATGAATCAGGAGAAAGTATAAACTGAACAAGTTTATAAAATTTTAATAGTGATAACAGGTGGAATTATTGTGTTGCATATTATCAAGTTGGAGAGGAAGCATTTATAATTCTTGATGTTGAGTTAAGCATGAAGGTTGTTGGGTTCCAGTTTTGTACACTTTTCATACATTTGTTTTCCCTATTTTTCCTCATAATTATAACCAATGGGAGTATATTTTCCTCTTTTTCCTACCTTTCTATCCTAACTTTTGATGTTTCACCTTTTTGTAAGAAGCTTTCCGGATTATCCACAGTATTGAGGAACATGTTTCACCTTGTTTTTATTACTCTGCCAATTCACCAATTATTATGATATATCGTTCCTTTTTATGACTAATTGAGGGTGAATGTTTGGAGAAGAATAATGGTCTTTGTGAATTCTTTTCAGATGTCATTATAGCACCAAATATACCGAGCACGAGGTCCATAGGAGCAGTTAAGGGGGTGCTATTACAGTGAAGTGATGCTGTTACACCTTGCTATTACAAACCCGCCGGAAAATTGTTGTTACACTCCGATGTTACAGAGCCACTAGCGAACTACGGATATAGTTGTACTGCTAACTGGATCTCATCAACACCTGTTGCTGATATGTCCTTTAGCTATTACACTACAGCTGTGGTTCTATTACGATAGCTGTAGAAGTTGTTTAGCATTGTATTTTTGGGATAATAGCCTAAGGGCGGTTTTGATTGTAATCTATAATTTTCTAGTCAAAAATTTATTAGGAAGTGGTTATAACTATATGTGTTCTATTTCAATCAGCACGATAATCATAATATTTTGACTGATCTATCCCTTGATTTTCTGAGATGTAACCAATATATAGTTCTCGGCCTTAGAGGTCAAAAGGTTAGCAAAGAACAACATTATTTTGGCTTTGTAATTGTGTTTAGATTAATACAGATTATCCTGTTACTGTTGTTACATACGTTATTCCATTTAGTTTCCATTAAGTTCTTTCTCTACCTATGCCCTTCTAGGGAGGAAGGGCCCTCCTTATTAGCAGGGATTACAGTGATTAAAGTAGTTATGTGTATGTACTTGTATTTCAAATTATGTATCAATAGAGTGTTGCTACTGATGTTCAACTATGAATATATCCGCTTCAATTTCAATACTTTGTATGTTGTTACACATATGATATTACCAGCTGGATACCTGTTGTGTGTCGTGCTAGAAAAAATTAATTGAAGTGTGATTCTAGTCTTGTCGATCCTTTTATTTCTGCATGAGTGATTTACTTCCAACATTTATTTCAACAACGATTTCTTTTCTTTGGAATTTCTTCTAGTTTGTGTATCGGCACAGATAGTGCAACTGTCATTGGAATAAAAGACGTCCCTGTATTAATAATTAATGTGTGTTGTTTAGTTATTTAATAGTGATTTATATAGCCCAACATTTTGGCGTTGTTGCTGGGGATGGAAACGATGATCCAATCAATCAGATTTGTTTCTTAGAAGTGAAATTTCATTGTGTTTTCTTAGAGTGTCTCCAGTGACACAATTGTCGGGTAGTAAGACGAGAGGTAAGAACCTACGTAGCGCTCTAACAAACTTGGGTGGGCTCACCAATGTCTTGTTGGGATACTTAGGAGATTGAATTTCTGAGCATTTTGTTTTTTTCTTAGAGTGTCTCAAGTGACACAATTTCCTGGCAGTAAGACGAGAGGTAAGAACCTACGCATCGCTCTAACAAACTTGAGTGGGCTCACCAATTTCTTGCTGGGACACTTAGGAGTTGAATTTTGGGTGTTTTTTTTAGGATGCCTTCAGCTATACAGTCGTTGGGTAGTAAGAAGAGATGTAAGAACATGCTCATCACTCTAAAAAACTTGGGCGGGCTCACTACTGTAGAAACTGAAGCACTTATAGGATGAATTGATACACATAGGGCCCATGTGTGCCGATAGGAGGACATCAACATCTACAAACACCCCCCACTCTACTAACTACAGGAAAGACAAGTCGTAAGAATGAAAAGAAGCATGCAGATTTGGGAAGAAAGACATTCTTTGGAGATCTAAGTTCAAGGGAAGAAAAGGAAAAGTCCACATCATACAGAGATAATAGGAAGACAGGACCATAGAAAGCAGCTACCATATCTAGGCCTAGACCATCAGTGTCTTCCGTGTCTGGACCTCACCATCCTTCAAACAACATATCCACTCATGATATCAAAACTCTAGATTCAAAACAACAGTGGATAATCATTGATCAGGATCTGAGAATTGAAGGGCACAAAGAGACCAGTGGGGAGCATCAGGGACCTGAGGAATAACAATCAGTCGACCATCGATTGGACGCTGGTAGTGCTGTTAAACAGTTGGTCCTGGAGCATCCTGATCCTTTTATTTGTCAGTCTCTAGTACACTCTGAGGTCAGTTCATCCCATCAGGAAGAATCATCCATGGTGGACGAGAATGTCATGACAGTTAGCTCTGTTACTTTTGAATTCCCAATAGTAGTAACAAGGGATGAGGCTCCTTTGAAGAATATTCCTTTATCATCCCTACCATCCTTTCAGGGGATGGCTGTTGAAAACCCTAATACCTTTCTATTCGAATTCGATGTGTTGTATAGAGGTTATGACTACACTTCAAATGCCCAGAAGCTGAAATTATTCCCTGCTACTCTGAAAGGAGCAGCATTAATATGGTTCATGAGATTGGGTGTTGGCATGATTTGAACCTGGAAATACATGAGAGAGGCTTTCCTCTTTAAGTATTAGGACTACTGTCGAACTAGGGATTTGAATGACGAGATTTTCAAAATTTCACAGAAGGAGGAGGAAAGCTTGGAAGACTATTTGGAGTGATTTCACTACAGTTTACAAAGGTCTAAGTTCAGTAACTTAGACCCAGAAATTCTAAAGCCAATATTCTTAAGAGGTTTAAGAGATGATTTTCTGGAGCATATGAACATATTAGGAAAATGAGACATATCGCAAGAACCGTTGGATGAAATAATGAAGCTTTTTCTACGTAGCTCAAGAGGATCGGTAAAAGGGAAAGTTTCAGTTCGGGATCCTTCAGTCCGGATAAAGAAATCTATGAGTGCAGGAGTAACCAAAGCATAGATAGGGAACTTATTTGAGGATTTAAAAACCAACCTCCTTAGCACTCTCTCTACCTAGATCACTATGGTACAAGTCAAGAAAGCACAAGCAGAAGCTGAAGCAGCCTTAGCAATACTCTGTCCCTGATGCAAAAAGAAACATTTGGAAAGATAATGTGGACTAAATAGTGTCATCTTGTGCAACATCTGTGAGTTGGCACACTCTACGAATTAGTGTCTTGAGTAGCCCAGACTGAAGGTGGTACTTCAAGAATCAAGCGAGGATGTTCAATATTCTTATTTCATTGGATAAAAAAGACCATGGCAGCTACACTTCATATTTTTCCTCTTTTTATCCTTGGAATAATGTTTATAATTATCATCAATATCCATGGCAGTATCCTATTCCTTCCTCAACACAATTCCCTTCACCATGGAACTAGTGGCCGTCTCCTCCACCAATGTAATATCCTCTGTCACAACCCAATCCTTGGGGTCAGAACTAGAGAGGTAATGGCCAAGGCCCAGTACCCCCTCCAATACCAATGCAACGGTAGTAGTTACAACTTCCTTATATTCAAAATCCTACACCTTTTATCTGACCCCAATTACCTGTGCAACCTAACCCCAATCCAAATAACAAGGCAATCCAGAGCATGGATGCTCCGGTTACCCTCCAAACTTATCTTATTACTCCTATTGGACTTAACGAGGTTCGGCTTCGATCAGGGAAAGTAATTAGATCTAAACATACTCCCATTATTACTGAAGAATGTGAATCACCTAGGAAGGATAGGGACGATTCTGAGGCAGCTGTTGTGACATGTAACAGCTGATACGACACCCGTTGTTACATCTGTAGCAGCCAAATCGAGAGGATCTGTTGTTCCTATAGTAGCCAATCCGAGTAAGGCTGGTACATCTGTGATAAATGAATCAACTGCTAGCATTCAGAACCCCCCATACCCTCAACGATTAACTTAAACTAGGCTATTATCAAAACCTGAATCTGAATTCCTCAAGGAGCTGCAAAATTTGTGTGTACAGATTCCATTGTTACAAGCTCTTAAAGAAGTGCCTATCTATGCTAAAATAGTGAGGGATCTATGTGTAAAAATACTTGGAAGGAAAACTAAAGACCCTGCTACTATCCATGTCATGGAGAAATTGTCCGATCTTATGATTGATCAACCTTTGTTGACTAAATATAATGACCCAGGGAACCCTACAGTGACTGTCCATATTGAAATCAACCCATAACCAATACTTTGAGTGATCTAGTTGCAGCTATTAATGTCATGACTAAAGACCTCTTCATCTCTTTAGGACTTCATGAAATTAGACCTCCATCCACAGTGCTTGAGTTAGTATATAGGTCCCATGTCAAGCCCGAGGGAATGATAGAATATGTGGTTATCATTGTGGCTTCTTGGAACTATCTGACTGACTTTCTCATTTTACAAACCAAATCCAACCTGGGGGGTCATCCTTTAATCTTGGGAAGACCATGGCTGGCCACTGCAGATGCATATATCGGATGTAGGTCTGGATCTATGGTGATCTCAGATGGATAGGCCACTTAGAACCTAAACCTTTATCCCCCAAAAAAACCCCATATGGATTCGATTAGTCCCTGGTGGGATGAATTTTCACCTGAATCTGATCTTTCCCTACCTCTTCTCACGCTTGGAAAAGAACAATACTTTAAGGATGAAACAAAGGACAATATCATTAATGGTTTTATTAGTAATTAAATCCCTATTGCCTCCATTACAAATTTGGGAGAAGAAGATGAGGAAAATGATGCAATTGTTGAAAATTTGAAAACAAATCCACACACTATCAGCAGTCCCATTGAAATCAAACTTGGAAAATGTTTAAACATCAATCCTGACCTGAGTGCTGAAAAAAATAGATTTTTGGTACAACTGTTACAAAAATACAAAAAGGCTTTTGCATGGGACTATACAGATATGAAAGGAATCCACCCTGGCCTACACACTCACCACATCTACCTTAAAGAGGACTGCAAACCAGTTAGACAACCTCGGAGCTGAATGAACCCAACACTTAAGGAGATAGTGAAAGAATAATTGCAGAAACTCCTTAATGCTAATTTCATCTACCACATTTCTAATAGTCAGTGGGTGTCTCTGCTTGTCATAGTTCCGAAGAAGAATGGAAAATGGAGAGTGTATGTTGACTATAGAGGGCTTAACAAGGCCACTCAAAAGGACCATTTTCCTTTACCATTCATTGATCAAGTCTTGGACACTCTTTCTGGAAAAAAATTCTTTTCATTTCTAGATGGGTTTAGTGGCTATAATCAAATAGAAATTTCCCTGGAAGACCAAGAAAAGACAACCTTCACTTGCCCATGGGGCACTTTTGCATACAAAGTCCCTCCCTTTGGCCTCTGTAATGCATCAACAACCTTTCAAAGGGAAATATTGGGTATTTTTTCTGAACTTTTGAATGAATGTCTTGAAATATTTATGGATGATTTTACACCCTATGGAAATGCCTTTGAGACATCATTATCTAACTTGGAAAAGTGTTGGAATGTTGTGAACAAAATAATGTTTCTCTGAGCATGGAAAAATGCCACATTATGATGACCGAGGGAATTGTGTTGGGACATTTCATCTCAGCAGATGGAATTAAGGTAGATCTTGCAAAAATTGAGGTAATCTCGAAAATCCCGACCCCTAAAACTCCGAAAGAGATACGTAATTTTTTGGGACACGCAGGATACTATAGGAGATTTATATAGATCTTTTCAAAGATTTCATCTCCTCTATTTTCATTGCTCATGAAAGATGCGGAATTTGTGTGGACAGGCTAGTGTGAGTAGGCCTTTTTAAAGTTGAAAAATGGTGTAACAGCAGCACCTGTTTTACAAGGACCAAACTGGGAATTGCCATTTCATATTTCTACAGATGCATTTGACATGGTTGTGGGTGATGTTTTGGGGAAATTGGAGGAGAAGAAACCTTATGCCATTTATTACATCAGTAAGAACTTAACTCCAGCAGAACTCAACTACACTGTTACTAAGAGGGAATTCCTAGCAGTAGTGCATGCTATCAACGAATTCTAGCACTACATCACCGGGTACCAAGTATTTGTACACACTGAACATGCTGCAATTTGATTTTTAATTAAAAATCCTATTATTAATGGTAGAGTTACACGATGGTTATTGCTGTTACAAGAATTTGATATTACTATTTTAGATAAACCCAGAAACGATAATGTAGTTGTTGATTTCCTTTCTAGATTAACTATAAGTGATGACTGCACTGCCACTGAGGATTCTTTTCCAGATGAATATCTTTTTGATATCTCTACTCACTCACCTCGCTATGCATATATAGCCAATTACCTTGCTGCAGGAAATTCCCACACCAATTTTCTTCTAAGGAAAGAAGGAATATTATACAACAGAGTGCTACCTACTCCTGGATAGAAGGCAATCTTTATCACACCGGGCCAGATTTTCAGATTAGGAAATATATTAGAGAAGATGAGGTATTTGAGATCTTGAAGGCTTTTCATGAGGAACCTTGTGAAGGACACTTCACTGACAAGAGGAAATGACATAAATTACTCTCAATAGGTTACTACTGGCCAAATATATTCCAAGATGCAAAGAATTCTGTGAAAGGATGTGATAGCTACCAAAGGATGGGCTAGCTTCTGAAATCAGATGAGATGTCGTTACAACCTCAGATAGTGATAGAACCATTTGAGAAATGGGCCCTAGACTTTTTGGGGCCAATTAATCCTTCATCATAGAAAAAATCATACATATTGGTCTGCACCGATTATGTCACAAAATGGGTTGAAGCAAAGGCACTAACTAGAGCAACAGAACAGGCTATTTTAGAATTCCTGTTTCAAGATATTTTTGTTCGCTTCGAAATACCCAAAGAGATAGTGACAGATGAGGAGCCTCAATTCACATCTCATTTGTTCAAGAAGTTGGTTGAAAAGTATGGAATTCATCACAGAATCACTACACCATATCACCCACAAGCAAATGGTCAAGTATAAAGCACCAATAAATTCATTGAGGGAATCTTAACAAAGACAGTAGCCAGCCACCGAAGAAACTGGGCCGAGACACTTCCAGAGGTACTGTGGGCTTATAGGATGACATGGAGGAATACTACAAGCTTCTCACCATATGAATTGGTGTATGGTAAGAATCCCTTATTCCCAATAGAATTTGAAATAAAGAGATTAAGAACAACATCGCAGGTCAATCTAGATTTGAGTACAACACAGACTCAAAGACTGAACCAACTCAATGAGTTAAAAGAGAAATGGCTGGTTGCCATTCAACAGACAGAGATCACTCAACAGAAAAGAGATAGATGGCATGATGGGTTTATTAAGAAGAAAAATTTCCAGAAAGGATATTGGGCTCTTTTGTATGATTCAAGGTTCAAATATTTCAAAGGCAAGTTCTACACGAGATGGCTAGGTCCTTACAAAGTGGATACGGTCTTTGACAATGGGGCTATACAATTGCTCACCATTGAAAGTGCTAAGACACCGTTACTGGTTGATGGGCACCGTATAAGGTTATATCATCAACCCGCTTCGAAGGAATCATTTGTCAACATTTTCACGGACTCTGATCTTCATGTTACGACAACAGGGGAACATTCTCCTATGCAGCCTTAAAAATTTAAATTTCAATAAGTGTAGCAGTTGAAAACCACCTTTGTGGCAACTGTTACGCGTGTTAAAAAAAATAATCATAAAAATAAGTAAATAAATAAATAACAAAATAAAAGCAAAAAAATAAATAAATCTAACTGTGAAAACCCCTTTTTGGGGCGCAGTCAGACAGTCAGTAACAGCTGAAAACCACTCTTGTGGCGGCTGTTACACCCATGTTTTTCCTCCTGAAACATCATCTTCCCTTTCTGATCTATTTTATAGGATGATGGTATTCATGTAATTTCCTTTTCTGTAACAAAAATAACCATGCTGGCTAAATGAAACAACATGAGCGTTGCAAGTAGGACGCCATCAATTCAAAATATTCCTCCACGTCAACTCAAGTATGTCATTAAAAAGGTGAACATTGTCATTTATGATTCGGTGATTAATTGGTAAAAGTAATGATCTTCCTGTGACGGCCATGGGTGGCTGTCACCATTAAGGTGGGGGAGGGGATATGTTTTGAAATCATTGCAAAAAGCCGTAATAATAAACATCTATAAAATCTGCATGCACCCAATTAATAACAGAATTTCCAATGATGACTGAATCCAGTTGGAAAAGAGTGTGTGTACTAGATCCCATTACTTTCCATAATGAGACATTTATGAATATTAGTGTGAGGTACGATTCGGTAATCTGTGAAAGTTGTCACCTCCCATCAACCTCCTCGACTAAAACCTTGCATCTTCATTGTAAACTCATCAATTGGGATACATAGAGACGTTGAGAAGCAGCGAATTCAGAAACACAGTGATATTATAGTGGGGTAAACAGCAAGAAGTGAATTCAGAAACGTAATGATATTACAGTGGGGCTGAACACCAAGAATCAAATTTAGAAACAAACAACAAACATGGGTGGAGCAGCGGTCAGGCACAAGCCGTATTCTATGGACGCCTTGCAGAATTGTCTAGAAGCCTACCATATATTCAGAGATGCTAGATGGATTGAGTATTTCCAAGAGCTTGAAGGCTCAGACGAGGCGATGGCAATTGAATTTTCTTAGAACTTGAATAATAATCAAAACCGAGTAAGGGGAATGCAAGTGGGGGTGATTGAAGAGGTAATTTCCTAGGTAAATCCATTACCAGTAGAGGGGTGGAGGTGGTTTAATAGAAAAATTAATGACCCCTCCTTGAAATAAGACTTCCTAGAAGGGAAAGAAAATCTAGAGAAGAAAGGGAGAGGAATTGACAGGTTGTCACTTCCTCATCCTTGGGAAGATGTTGCCCTGCATTTAATTAAATATATCACTTGTGAGGGAAGATCCACGATAGTGTTCAAATATCACTTTCCTCTGCTTAATCACCTTCAAGACCAACAAAGGATTAATATTCTATTTTATTTGTTAGGTAACATTAAGCATATGGAAGCAGTAGTAAAAACAATAGCACACCCAGAGGCATGTATGAATAATCATGGATTCATAAAGTTAATTGTGCTGGATGCTCTAGGCTAGCAAGGAAAAACTTGGGAATAATTCAAGTGAAAGAGACCAAGGACAAGCCGAGGGAAATAGACCACGACTTCATGAGGAAGTCAGGCAGCAATGGAAACCTAGACTCGGCCTGCTGGAGTTAGGATTGGGAAAGAGCCTATTGATGAACCAATTGGGGATATAAGGCCAAAACAAAGAGTGAAAGTCAGCATACCTACATAACCTTTTCCTACTGCCAAAAATCAGACAAAATTAGAAGTTTTAGAAAAGGAAAGGCAACCCTCCTCATCAGGTAAGGACGAAACTAATGTCCTGTTTTTAGAACTCGAAAATATAAGAAAGGAAAATGAAGAATTAAAGATGAAATTATCTGAGGGGAAGGAAGTCCTGGTGTCTATATGCATGACATGTTTTCAAGACTTAACAACAGCAGGATAGAAGGTCTATAGAGAAAATATCAGCCCAATGGAAACATAAACATAGCAGCAGGAGGCTATTACCCAAGAACCTGCTGATGATACTACTGTTACACAAGAACCAATAGTTAAAGAAAAGCCTCCTATAATAATTGACCTAGAATCCAACCCACAAGAACCTATGGAGGCCACTCCTATTGTAGAAGAAACAACAATGGACACAGAGGCTACTCTAGGTGGAAACAAAGGGGCTGACACACAAGAACCAAAAACAGAGGCGGAACAACCCTATATAGCATAGGCTGCTACACCCATCATTGATGTGGATATTGAATGTAGAAGGACACCGGGTCCCATATCAGGATGGAGTTCTGAGAAAATCTTGTTAGTTTCTGAATTGAAAAAGTGGAAACAGGAAGAAATATCCCTTCGGGAGTGGACGATTTCGCTAAAGGAACATCAAAGAGAAATACACACTTTACATGAAAGATGGATGACAACAGAGTTGAAGAAAGGATGGGAGAATTACAAGAAGAAGGAAGATCTGAAGAAATAGGAAGAACAATTGCTGCTGTTATAGCAGTAGATTCGAGACCTCACCATAGATAAGTAAAAACTTCATGACCTTGCCCTCAACTTGCTGGGTTGTAGGCAGCCTTCTGCATCCTATCCTATATTTTTATGGGAACATTACTTCCTGTTCTAGATGAAAGCTGTTATGGAGGACAAAATTTATTTATGTTCTTCCACTCGTACATTTTTAGATGTTTTCCATGCCTCCGATTTCGATGAGAAAAGCTTGTTCTGTGAGTTATTCTTACACAATATTATTTGTGAACATGTGAGTATGCAGATGGTTGTGACAATATTCTCCTATATGGGAGATCTTCAGTTGAGAGCTTTTGTGTCCTTCATAAAGAATCAGATTGAATGGGATTTGGCCATCAAATCTATGGATACTAATGAGGAGAAGATGGCATTGTGGGTTCGGGCAAAACTAGGACGGGCTACCAAGTTAAGAGGAGAATTCAGGAGAATGCTGAGTACCCCTGGGATTAAAGAACCAGCTGCCACTTATAGAAGAAGAATTTTGAACTTCTGCCTCACTCAGTTCTCAATGATGAAGATCTAAGCTTTGATAGGGTGCTTGAAACGCACGGAAGCCAACAGTGCTGAGATATTAAAGGGGGATCCATTCCCATTCTAGAATTTCGTGATGGTTGTTACACATGCACTAGCTTATGCACAGATTGCACAATCCTTTGGTGCTTTGTGGCTGGGATTGAGATTCAAGTTTCTTTTGATCTGGTTGACAATTGAGGATTATCAGATCAATTATGAATTGAGTAAGTATGAGTCAGAGTCATGGTTATGGCAGTTGATGGTCAATCAGGGGTACAGGTCTGCAGACGAAGATACAGCTAGTGCTTATGATCTCACCGACCTGCACCGGAAATGTTCCCATGAGAGATGAGTTTGCATGAGGACATGCAAGTATTTTAGTTGGGGGGAGATGTTGGGTTCCAGTTTCGTACACTTTTCATACATTTGTTTTCCATATTTTTCCTCATAAATATAACCAATGGGAGTATCTTTGCCTCTTTTTCCTACCTTTCTATCCTAACTTGTGTTGTTTCACCTTGTTTTTATTACTCTGCCAATTCACTAATTATTATGATATATCATGCATTTTAATGACTAATTGAGGGTGAATGTTTGGCAAAGATCAATGGTCTTTGTGTTGTCTTTTTAGATGTCATTTATAGCACCAAATATCCCGAGCATGAGGTCCATAGGAGTAGTTAAGGGGGTGCTATTATAGTGAAGCGATGTTGTTACACCTTGTTGTTACAGACCCACTGGAAAACTGCTGTTACATTCTGCTATTACAGACCCGCTGGCGAACTGCTGATACAGCTGTACCACTAACTAGATCTTGTCAACACCTGTTATTGATCTATCCTTTAGTTGTTACACTAAAGTTGTGGTTCTATTACGATAGCTGTAGAAGTTGTTTAGCATTGTATTTTTGGGATAACAGCCTAAAGGCGGTTTTGATCATAATCTATAATTTTCTAGTCAAAAATTTATTAGGAAGTGGTTATAACTATATGTGTTCTATTTCGATCAGCATGAGAATCATAAGATTCTCATGATTGATCTATCCCTTGATTTCTGAGAGGTAACCACTATATAGTTCTCGGCCTTAGAGGTCAAAAGGTTAGTAGAGAACAACATTATTTTGGCTCTGTAATTGTGTTTAGATCAATACATATTATCCTGTTATTGTTGCTACATGTGTTATTCCATTTAGTTTCTGTTAAGTTCTTCTTCTACCTATACCCTGCTAGGGAGGAAGGGACCTCGTTCTTAGTAGGGATTGCAATGATTAAAGTATTTGTGTGTATGTATTTGTATTTCAGTTTTGTATCAATAGAGTGTTGTTGTTTCTGTTCAACTGTGAATATATTCGCTTCAATTTCAATACTTTGTATGCTGTTACACATATGATATTAGAGAAACCAGCTGGATACTTGTTGTGTGGCGCACTAGAATAGATTAATTGAAGTGTGATTCCAGTCTTGTAGATCCTTTTATTTCTTCATGAGTGATTTACTTCCAACATTCACTTTAGCAACGATTTATTTTCTTTGGAATTGCTTCTGGTTGGTGTATCGGCACAGACAGTGCAACTGTCATTGTAATAAAATATGTCCCTAGAGTGATAATTAATGTGTGTTGTTTAGTCATTTAAAATTTATTTATATATCCCAACAAAGGTAACAAGCCTCTGTATTCCCTATGCAATTTTCTAATGCTTAATAGTTAGTGGGCAGAGGTGGGAGAACCTCTGGAATCCCTGTGTCAACTTACAATTGGGGTTTAATCCTTTGAATAAAAACCAACTTAATCTATGGAATCTAACTCAAGGTGATAGTTGCAAGTGAGGGTTGGTTGTAGTTTGTCTATGGTTGGGTGCAGAGTTGTTAGCCCAGACTCAGTTTCCCAACTATATTTTTAATTCAAGATAATTTCCTTTATATGTCAACACGTGCCATGAAACTTATATTTATACTATTAAGTTGATTTTTTATTGTTTCATGAAAGGTGCATGGTTTTCCTATGGTTAAAGGAATGAGGTTTGGATAATTGGTTCCTTGTGATTTTTTTTATGTACTAACATTCTTTACACATGGAAAGGAGACATGTACATATAAATAAATATCTATATTAGTGTTTTGTGCACAAAATGATGATCACTGTGCTATTGGTGTAAGAAAACACTCGACAAAGGTATATAAATTTGCATTTATCTAATTGATCATTGAGCTTATCTATTGAGTTGAAAACAACGATGGATCAAAACCATTGATCCGAATTGTACCATTATTATTTTTTTCATCCATCTCGCTGCATTTGGAGTGGAAAAGGTGGAGGAATCATCTCACGGGACCATTTTTACTGATGTGACCTTGTTTGGCGAAATGGGGCCTGAAACCTTTCAGGAGCGTTTTGAGGCATCAAACAACGTTTTTTGGGGGTAAAAATTTGTTGCTTTTGTGTTGCACCTTTTCATACTATTATACACACAAATAATTTTCCAACGATGCAAGAAGCGCACCAATCGAAGTCTGTTTGCAAAATTTATGCCACAGAAGTTGACCTTCCCATTTTCACAACTATAGTTCGGGAGGATGTCGTGTCAACCCCCATTATTCATGGAAAATGGGATAGAAACATGTTTGTGATGTAAAATACTCTAGAATATTCTATATTGTAACTCTACTTAAGAGCTGATATAGTCAAAATTAACCACTTGTAGGCTATCGGGTTGTTTTATAACTAGACTACTAGGAGGAAGATGCCTTCCATTCTTTCGAGATAATTTTGTTCCATAGCTGAGAAAACATAGCCAGGAGAGATAGGAGGTAGAGAATACAAAGAGGATATGTGAACTATAGTAGCCCATGAACCACAGGCATTACTTCTTTGTACCTGAAGCCATATTTCTAGATAGAGAAAGCAAGTGAAGTGGCCTCACCTTCCAGCTAGGTTTTCTCCTGAAAGGGTTTCCCAGAGAGCATATATTTTGTCTTATGTGTGTGTGTGAGCTATTGTTTTGGTTCTATACTTTTCTTCATAATTTATATTCAAATTCCTGCATTAATTAAAATTAAATCTACATATCTTAAAGTTTAATAAAATTGTAATAGTGTCAAATTTCAGTAATTTAATATATTATTATCAGATCTGTTGTGACGAACTGTCCAATGGAATATCCATGGTAGTTTACAGATCAACCACCAAAGGGCCTATAAAGGGAAACTTGTGTCATCCTCACAACACTAGTAAATAAATTTGTGCTATTGGCATAATGAGGTGTATAAACCTCATTGAAATGAATGTAAGAGGGTATGTAGTTTTTCATACCAGTAGTTGTATGCAAGAAGGAGAATACATATAACCTATAGAAATGTATATATTTATATGTGTCAAAATCATTGATTTGGGAGTTTAGATCTAGGGCTTAATGCCTAAAATTCATAGCCATTTCTACATGTAAATTAAGTCTGTTATGACATAAAGGCAAAGCAATGCAATCGAAATGGCCCTATAATGTCAAATTAACCCTCAAGTTTGTGTCGAGCATTACAAGCATGTGCATAAGCATATATATATATATATATATATATATATATATATATGCTTATGCACATGCTTGTAATGCTCGACACAAACTTGAGGGTTAATTTGACATTATAGGGCCATTTCGATTGCATTGCTTTGCCTTTATGTCATAACATTACATTATATTAACATTATAAAATACCTAAGGCACAATATAGAGATCATGGGGGTTCTAAGCCCTTCACCCGTAGGAAATATCTTCCCCTAAATGGGGAAACGAGAGATTAAGATAAAATAATCCTCCACCCCTGATTGGGGAAAATAGAGACAATAACTTGAAACAATGAATTAAAACAAGTCATCGAAACAGCCAAAAATGTTCCAATTGTAAATTGAGTGGCATTGGACCACCTATTGACCAACTTAAATGCAGGAGTCGAGAGGCCAAAATGGACCAACCTGGTAAGAAACATGAAAAATTGATAATTTAATGAGGACCTATAGAAGAATCAAACTTCTATAAATGAACCTAAGCCGCATTGGAGGATATGGTTGCATTGCTCGCTTCATTTTGTTTCTACTCAATTATGTATCATGCATAGGGATTAGGGCAGGGAGGAGGGGTGGTGAGGACCATGGCCTGAGAAAAGGTTAGTGATGAATATGGTTCTAGCTCACTACAATCAACAGAGGGATGATGTCCAAGGGACAATAATATGGGGGGAGAGGTCGAGCGCAGGGGTAGTGAATTAGAAGGAGAGGGAGCTAGGGAGGAAGGGGGAAAATTTTTGGGTGGGAAATATATATCTAGGTCGCATGAGAGAAAATTGAGAGAGGAGGTCCGACTATGGGAAGAGAGAGCTCCACAATCCAACAAGTGGTGCATGAATTTTCATTCTTATGGTTCTTGACCTAGCGAGCTAATAAGTTGTGGAGTGCCCAAAGTGTATGCCTGCCATGACGTGTTTCTTCCTCCTTGAGCTCTATCATCTGGCATAGAATGTGAGGAGGGATACCATTATCAGACAAATAGTATATTACGTTATTTTAAAATATGGTTGTGTGGAATCCTCTTCCCTTACCCTTGTTGGCATGACACACTCTACCTCTCTCACGACACATGGTAGAGAAACGGGAATAAGTGGACAAATAATGTGGCTCAAAGGAGATAAAGGATGCAGAGACAGGGTTGGCAAGTCAAATGGACCAGGATTTGAGAAGAACGACAAGAGGGAGATAATGCAAAGTACCTATGGAACAAAGAGTTATACACTAGGAGGAAGTAGATGAAGTATAATTATGGGCATGTGAGATCAAGCCTCAAGGAGCCAGGATGACGAATATATTGCTCATGGAGTCCAGATGTGGTACAGGGAGAACAACTGATGCCTGAGTGGAGAGCACCTTCATTCTTTGATGGTGCAAGTGGCGTGAGGCAAACATGCACCTCGATCCAGGGGATATATATATATATATATATATATATATATATATATATATATATATATATATATATATATGTATGTATGTATGTATGTATGTATGTATGTATGTATGTATGTATAGTAAATAAATGTTGAGGGCACCAGGGATTAGAGTCGGGTGATGTCCGGATGTCACCAGCGTCATGGCCAAAGGTCAAGGGCTAAGTTTTGGGGCCATGTAACCTCATGCTACAACCAAGGGAAGAAATTAGGAGTGGAATAGATGACGGGTATTGTCCCATAAAATCAACAGTCGAGAGATAGGGCGAGGACTCCCCCCTGTGACATCAATGAGGGGGAAGGGAATATCACTTTGGTCATGACCATTGATTTAGTTGGGGAAGATTGACAGATAATACAGTAGCAGGGCCTTCCCCCTATGACATCAACAATAGGAGGGAGAGGTCCTGCTAGTCGTCGAATGGTCAGGAGTGTGGAGGACTATCATATCTCTAAGTTGGAACCATATGTGGAACAATGATAAAAAAAACCCCCTATGATGTCAGTGAGAGAGGGGGATGCGTTATTAGATGTGGGTCATTGGATTAATCAAGTCATGGGGCATTGTCAGATCGTAACTCTGAAACCATGAAAATTGGAACCAAGATAGAAGACCCCCCTTGTGATTTCAATGAGGGGGGAGGAGGGGGGAGGAGGGGGGGGTGCACTATTGAATGATAGTCATTGGATTGAACCATTTAATGTGGGCCATTGGATGGAGGATGGTTGGTCTAGGATGGTTGGTCAAGGTTGGCAGTCGGGATTAGGATAGTTGTGGACTAGTCAAGTCCCAAAGCATGGATTGTCCCAAAGGGAGGTTTGGCCCACCTCCAGGTTAGGGTTCAGGGCCCAGTCCACATTTTTTAACTTTTAATGTGTTGTGGTGTGGTGGAAAATCTTGACCTTCGATTACTTCGAGGAAAGTGCCTTTCCATGTGGATTGGTCTATGATGGTGGAGATAGAGAACATATTTCCACATGCTTAGTATGTGATTGCCACATGGTATCAATGATGACATGGAAAGGTACTAATAGGTGATATTATTATGAATATTACTTTTTCTATGCTAATTTCATTTTCAGATATAAACTTATTTACTGATATTATGCTTGATGTACAGGTTTCCTTGTTGCTTATGTGTGAAAAAACAAGAAATTAAACATAGTTTTATGAGTGAAATTAAAAGCATAAAATATGAATTTAAAATTCTAAACAACAACAACATAAATAACAACAAACCATCACAATTTATCCATTAAAATAGAGTTTTGATGAAGGATTTCATCCCTCCTGGTCTACATCTCTTTGGTCCAGCTTCCATGGCTTGGACCTCTATATTAGCTCAATAGTGTTCAAATTTATGTTTACATGCATCAAATGCTCTTGGAACACACTCCAATGAGTTAAAAATGTCGAAATATCTCAGAAATGACTATTTATTTACTCAATATGGCCTTCAGATGCTCTAGGCACGACCTCCCCTCTTGGTGGCTCTAGGCTTCAAAATTATTCAAGGTAAAAAAAACCTCTGTAAAATTGCTCCGCTACCTCTGAAGCTTATTATAATGTGTTCATAGCATGCCAATTAGCCAATAATGACTCTTTCTAAGCTCAATTGGGTCGCAAATTTCTCAAGATAGGCCTCATAAAAGTTTTCCCTAGGTTCTGCCTCTAAATTTCGAAAACTGCTAGTTAGCTCTGACAAATCTGGAAGTGGCGCTAAATTTGGGGAATCCGTCTGTTAGCCATCAGTATTTTTTACATGTTAGTGATGACTATATCTATAGCTGAGTTTTCTAGAAGCTGATTTCCTTATGTCAATATGTCATCTAGAAAACCCTCCTAAAACTTTTTGCCCTTCTACTTTTCAGTCCACCCTTGTCGAAATCAAAACCCCATTATCACTATCCTACCTGGCTTCAGCCCCCTGGTCTGTCCATCAGCTCCAAAAGGAAAAGTCCAAGTCTGTTGCAAAAGTCTCCCCTATGTTAGGAAGTGGCGTTTTAGGACATTTTACCCTTGGAAATCATCAAAAAGCCAAAAATCCTCCATCTGTTACAGACCAACCATGACTGACCGCCCACTCTGCAAATGAAATTGACAAACAACTCTAAGTCACGCCACTTATATCCCTAGGTCTCAGCATTGCATAAACCCCAATCTCAAGCTGACTATTAGGTGTTTCACAGTGTTTTTATGGTTTCTACAAAGACAGGAAATATAACTTCATCTCAGGAGTAAATGCTTGAATCTACAGTTAGAGGAACAACTGCTTCTAAATGTATCATGAGCCTGAGATATGTCTGCAAAACAGCAAGTCACTCATCAAGACCTTGCAGTTTTCCTTCCAGTATGAAAATCACAGTAAGAAAAGGACACCACTGTCACAGCAAACTGGTAAATTGTCATGGCCCAGAACCTCCTTCATTTACAAGCAGAGGGTTAGGGCGCCTCCTTCATCTACAAGCAGAGGGCGCTAGCCAGTATTGACTTAAAGGATTGCAGAAGCCCAGGTTTGCCTTTTACTGAACAGTGAAACAATATCTCCAGGTTTTATGAATATGAGTGATGACCATAACAGGGATAGAGTCTGAAATATGCAAGTTCAAAGGAAAGCAAAGTTTGGTCTGATAAAAGAAGTCATTTAAATTTTTCAAATCATGTGAATTGTTAAAACTTTAGAAAGGTAGGTCATTAGTAAAAATTCCAATCATAAGCAGCCTGCTTGTCCACAAGATCAAATTGAAGAGGTGCTGACAAAGCATGTCATTACACAGGCAGAAGGAAAGGTGTTTTGTTTTTCAAAAGGCACTGATCTCCATAGTCACAAAGACTATCCTTCAAATAATTGTCATAAGTTGACTAAAGAAAATGATGACATTTCAGTCACCCTCAGACCAGTACAGTGAGACAGTGACACTTTAGCTAGGGTTTTTCTGAAGCACAGTGGTGATTGCAAGCAGAGGTGCCAGTCTTGATATTTTTTAAGTTGATTGCTTACCATCATAATCCAAGCAAACCCTTGTCATGCAGAGCCTTGTCAAATAATCTTCAGATACTTTGCTCAGTGAAAGGCCTCCTCCATTTATGAGCGGATGGCCAAGGCATTGAGTGTTGTTGAAAACTGATTGGTCAAAAGATGCAGTGAAAAGAGACAATGAAAGAAAGCAAAAGTCTGTACACAAGTAAAAGTTAGGGTTTATGATTTAAGGGTATTGGTTTTCCTATTAAAATGGAAATGTCTGTCAAAATATATCTTTAGTGGACAGGAGACAATATTGAATATATGCAGGTCATTGATACAAAAAGGGGCAGTTTCCTTAAGAGAGAGGGTCGAACAATACCACACTGTCACATGCCAAAATTCTAAAGGAGCGCCTTTCGAAGTAAACAGAGAATTATGGTATGAAGGGATGCAGCCAAAATATGGCACTTACAGTCAAAGAAGGAGCTCCTAAATCGCCTGGAAGCAGAGATTATCAAACAAGTTGGAAGAAGGCAGGCCATCTCCTGTTAAATGACAAAACAGTTGTCAAGGCTTTTCAAAATGCTCTTTGACACATTCTGAGTGATTTTTCTTTAAAATATCACCAAGAAGGTAAAACAGTGGACAGAGTTGAGCTATGGAATGGTTCTATTACAAAAAGGTCAATGCACTGATCAAAGCAAAATGATAATTGTTTCCAAGAGACCTGTTCTTCTTGCTTCATGATTTCCTCCTTTCAGAATATACATCACAAGTAATGGGAGGCATTTCAGGTTTAGTTCCCAAGATGGACATTGTGAATAGATAAAGGGTTGAAGGAGCAAGCAAACACCAAGGCTGTCAAAGCAAGTTGACAATGCAAGACCTACCTCTTTCAGAAAAAAGGCAGTTTTCAGGTATTTTCCTGACAGTGTTAAAGTGGTTATATAATGGATATCACCAGCAATTTTAAACAACGGTGGCAGAGATGATGAAAGTTATTGAGTTATTTTTCAAAGTTGAAGTTTGGTGTTAAAGTTATCACCCAAGGAACAAAGCTGGAAATCACCTTTTCGAAACACCCGTGCATAAGTGAGACAAAGTGTAAACCTTTCAAGCCATTTTTGTTTGTTACAAAGAGGTTGATCCATGATTTAAATCGATCTAAAAAGCATATAAATCTCTAATGCACGCATTGCTCGAGGTTCAAGTATGAAATGCACCGAGATTATTGTTGAAAAAGTGTCAAAAGGATTGAGGAAACCTTGCAAAAGCCAAACAAAATTTTCACTTTAAAGACCAAGGTGACCGTTGAAGGATTTGATATGACATATAAGGAGTGAGGTTGAGGGTGAGTTTATCATTTTCCAATTGCAAACAAAGTTCTGTACCACCCTTGGCATCAGAACAAGAAGCTCGGGTTGAAATTTCAGAATACTGCACTGTTTACGACCGCGCGCCGTGCCTGGAAACCCGCGTGACGCGCCTGAGAGTAAGTTTACACGGGCGGTCAGTGTTGGCGCGACGCGCCTGTACACGGCGCCCGACCGCCCGACAGGCTGACCCGATAGGCCACCCGGGTGTATTTTTGCGCGCTGTGCTGTCATTAAAGAGTGCCGCGCAATCTTGGAGACCTCCAAAGCTGCCTCCAATGCTCCACAAGAGATTTGCCTCGTATCTTGAGGTATTTGCACACTTTGGCCCTAAATTTCGTGACTGCCTATTGATGTTTGAAAGCCAAAAATAAGGTTTGAAAACAAGTTAAGTTAAGTGTTTTGCATTCAAGAAGGGATTTTTGGTGAGCTGCATACGAAGAAGTTTGATGTTTTGATCCAAGGAAAGCCTAATTCACTATTAAAACTACTACAAATTTTCACAACACTGCACGCAGAACTTCAAAACTATGTCATTATACCAGAAAAAAAGGATTGTTTGCTGTGTGAGTTTTCAGGGTGTATAGCTGTGATAAACTGCTGGATGTGTCATTTGAAACACCTACAGGAAAGAATATATGATGGACATAAGAGCAGTGTTTTTGCTTAAAGAAATTTGTTGATTGAAAAATCTTTGACTGCCACCTCAAAAGAAGCCTCTAAAAAGGCAAGAGGAAGATTTTTTTTATAGATACAGGGCTTAGGTCTAAAGAAAAACATTTCACACTGTTCTCAAAACATTGCCACTTCATCAAAATAGTGAAGTGCACTCAGAAGAGGGGTTCTTGGTCAAACAGAAGTTTATAGGTTGAAGCTCCGGAGGAAGGTTGTTCACACTACTCATAAAGAGATAGTATTCACTGTATTGTCGGTTGACTGCCTTGTGTTGTTCAAAGCTTATTGACAAGTTGCTATCCATCCAAGCAGAGGTTTTTCTAACATAACCAGAGGGTTACATTCATAAGGGGCCATTGATTGTTTTGAAAGGAGAAAACTCACATAACCTCTGCCTAAAAACTTTGGAGTCTTTCAAACTCTGTCATCTTTGCTCAGGACTGTTACAGTGACTGCTTAAATAGCACTAAGGGTTGATTTCACATATGCAAGTTAGTTCAATGTTGGCACACTTATAAAGGGAAAAGTTTTTAATGATTGAAAAATCTAGTATGGGAAAAGAGTAAGAGGTATTGAGTGACATCTTAAAACTCACAAGAACAGGATGATCAAATCACTTCTCACAGCAAACTCCTTTTAACAATCTGCTTTTCTTTTTCACTGTATTATTTCCTACTGAGAAGTTGTTGACTGAGTTATTTTCAAGGTGGAAGGCCACTTTCTGAAGAGCTGGGTTTAAATGATTGGATTTTACTTTGGAGACATAGATACAGGTGTGTTGATTGGCCTCTAACAAATTCACAAGGAAAAGTGATTTCTCAACACTGTGCACAGGAAATTTACACAGCAGTCTGTCTCCTCTTTGCTATATGGTACCCTATTGAGAATTTTGCCTGGCTGAGATACATTCAAAGGTGGAAGGCTGGTTTTAAGGAGAGAAGAAGTTGTGTATTACAAAAAACTTGTTGCAAGACATCCAAATCTGATTGTCTAGCTGTCAAAGCAGTAAAGTGACACAGTTTGACTCCAACAGGACATTTTACATACAGTGAAGGCAGTTTACCTCTTCCAAAGAACATTTAGGTCAAAATGCCTCCAAGGCAAGACAACAGGAGCAGCATGACAGTGATAAATATGAGCAGCAACTGGAAAAAGAGGAGAAGAATGCTGAACAGCAGTATCTCAGAAGTGATAAACAACAGTTTCAAGAAGCGCCCGGCACGGAAAAAGGAGAAAAGCATATCAGCCCTTGATATTTTGGCCTCAGATTCGGAGCATGTTGCTATGGACCCCTGAGGGTCATATGTGCCAAGTTTGGGCCCATTTCAACAACTTTTTGTTTTTTGGCATTTTTTGGGTTTTTGGTCGAAAACTCATAATTTCGCCATTTCAGTTTGAGGTTTTTTCAAGGGAAGAGAATGATACCGATGGATGCCATAATTCTATGAGTAGGTCACCAGCGATTTTCAGAGCATTCGGAGATCATTCGCCCCCTCAAATTGGCGAAAAATGCCCTCTTTTTACACATTCTGCCCGCCATATCAGCAGTCTGCTATTTCCTGGTTTTCTACAAAGGTACAGTTTTGGAGGACTTCCATGCATCAGATTGAGATGATCTTAGTTGCGACAGAAAGTAGACACAGAAAGCTTTCCAACGAGCTATCATGAGCCTCGTTTCGACACCGGGAAGGCTGCCATTTGCCTCCAGCAAGTCAGGGGACCTTTTTCAGGCATAAATATGAAGTATTTTTGTAATTTTTGAACCTCAAAAATCTTCTTTTCCCAAATGTGCGTTAAGCTATTTTTACACTTGGGAAATGATGTAAAGTCAATATAATTTCCGTTTTTAGCAGTTTTTTAGATATTTTATGGGATATTTTGTGCCTTGGGCTTTGCAAAGCCTCAAGGACAAGTTTAGATATTTTGACTTGGCCAATGGGATAGCTAGTTGCTCCTTGAGGTTTTCCTTCCTCTAGCCTATTTATTCCACAAGGATTCATTGTAAAACAGAGGCTGAACTTGAGAGGAGAATCAATATATTGGTCATATGAGCTTTGAAGAACATATTTGTGTTATGATTTTTGGACTGCCTCTTGGATGCTTTTGATGAATGATGAAGGATTGGTGATGGATTCCATGACATGGTAGAATGGTATAGTGTTTCTTGCTATGTTTTTGTCTTCTAGTTTTCATTCATAATACATGCTTCTTGCTGCTATAGATCAATAGAGATTGATTTTGAGATATGCCCATGGAGGCACCTCAAAATTCTTGAATCTTCATAGCTTGATGTTTTCTTCTTCCTTAGTTATACTAAAGAATTCTTAACTGCTCTTTAGTAACTTAAGGTATTGTTTGCTAGTTTTATTTACAAGTTCTATGCATGTTGAGTAGGATGTATGGTGTGCCCTGCCTACCTATAAAGTTGTCCATAGTTCTGTCCATAAAAATTTCTCTTTGACTGATTAGTTGATCATCTTGTTGAACCAAGGAGGCCTAGTCCCGATCTATCCCTTTGCCTAAAACTATGAAAGCTTGTTTGTCAAAGTTCCCAATGACTTAGAGACTATGTTTAGGCGTTCCAGCATAGTATTTTGAGTTTTTGGTCCTTCTTATTTGTTTTCCCCAAAGTCTGATAGCCATTTCCCAAAGTTAGAGGGTCTTATACTTCTATGCATGGCTGGAATGTTTGATTTCTATGTATTAATTAGCTCATAGTTACATTTAGCATGATTAATGGCTTGCTATAACATGTTTATGTCTGCTATCAACTAGTTACACTAGAAATCCCTTGTCTTTCACAAGCTTGATGTCCATTTACTCCATTCTGCCCAAAGATCCCTTCTACCGTGAATCAAATCGACCCTACAGCAACCTTCCGTCATCATCTCATAGCTTCCTTGACCTGTTTGACCCCATAGCCCAATTGATATGACTTCTTGTTACCTGTTTTATGTCTTTGATCAGTTTATCCCTCACAAAATTAAAAAACTAAAAAACCAAAAAAATCACTTCATAACTAGCCTAATATCAGAACACCATAAGCAAACACACCGACATATTTTACACATATAGAGAGAGCCCTCTCTGAGTCCAGGAAGGCTAGGTCCTTGGGATCCAAAGCTTGGCTTGATGTTACATCGTCATTTGGCTCACCAATCGGCCAAATCACGGGACCCTAACATAATGGCGATCACGGTGGGACTTTGAGTCAAAACACCCTAGGTATCCCTTAGGAACTCTCAAAATCTCAGTCAAACTTAGAAGAGTAGAATCTGGTTGTCTCACCATCATAGCAAAATGATGACTCAGCTGTAGGACACTTTTCCAAACCTTAGGATTACATAAAAACTCAAAATACCCCAAAAACTCCCTTAGATTGGTTTTTGTCAGTACTGGTGGTGGACCATACACATATACCTCAAAACAACTAAAAATCCACCTGGCGACTCCACTAGCCTCCAGTAGGCCTTACTACCTTGCTAAATTTTAGAATTCCATCTGATTTAGCCACCTCATCGCCAACCTAACATAATGGCGATCACGGTGGGACACTGAGTATTAAACAAACTTAGTTTCCCTAATCTTTAGAGACTTTTGAGAATACTAACTGATTGACTTATCCCACCGCTCACTAACATAATGGCGATCACGGTGGGAGACTGAGTGATTAAAAGCTTAGTTTCCCTTATCTTTAGAGACTTTTGAGAATACTATCTGATTGACTTATCCCACTGCTCACTAACATAGTGACACTCATAGTAGGACCTTCCGAGTTAGTGACAATCTAAGTACACCTTAGTAACTCCTGAAGTCTCAATCAAGCTTAGTAAACTTAGATATTGTCTGAAGAGTAGAAAATAGCTCCTTCACCATCTTAGCAAAATGATGAGTCAGTTATAGAAAATTCTTCCAAACCTTGTAGGCACATAAAACTCAAAAAACCCCAAAACACTCCCTTAGATTGGTTTTTGTCAATATTGGTGGTGGACCATACAAGTATATCTCAAAACAACTGATAATCCACCTGGCGACTCCACTAACCTCTAGTAAGCCTTACTATTTTACCAAACTCTAGGCTACTATCCAATAGACCTACCCCATCGCTCACTAACATAGCGGGAGATGGTGGGACACTGAGTACATGATAGTCTAGCAAACTCTTATAGACTCTTTGGTCCTTTAGATACCAAAAACAAGCAAGCAGTCCATAGATCCATTTGAAGTAAACTCTTTTTGTTCTCATCACCCTAGCAAAGTGTTGAAACAAGTCTAGGATACTTTGAACCATAGGCTGCACATAAACTCAGAAAATCCAAAAACATTCTCAGATTAGTTACTGGTGGTGGACCATAGCTATCTTGACAAAAACAACTCTGGCGACTCCACTAATCCATCCCTTTTATTTTTGACCATCCTTCACCTTAGTAGAACTTTAGAGAGACCACTTATCCAGAACATTCACTAATATCATTCTCTCTAAACTCTAGATCCAAAATCTGGCTTCACAAAGAATCAACACCAAATCCCATCCAGACCCAAATCCCCCTATCATAGTAGATGACCGAGAGAAGATTCTGTGGAAAGCTTCCGAAACTGACCATCTAGCTACTGGTAGATCCATCCGTAAAACAAGATCAGTACCTAAACCTCTCACTATCCTACCAGATTCACCTTTTGAATTAGAGTCGTCAAAAACTCTTTTCAGAAGTAGATCTCATAGTAAGATAAAATTTGACGATCTTGAAAACCCTAGACCAATCACATAGCCATAGTAAATAAGCCTCACCTTCCACCCCTCTCGACTTTCAGCTTCTCCATCAATTTGGCTCCTACCATCCCAGATCTGCCCAAAACCAGATCACTAGTCCAAGTTCATCCGCCACGCCTGTTCAAACCACCTCCGCTCATCCCACTAGTCCTCATCTTATACATCATCCATTAGCTCCCGTCATGGCAGCCTGGTATGCACCTTTGGTGTTGCCACCGCCTTTGGCTCCTCTCCCAAATAAATATCAAGACAAAATCCCACACTTTACCAGAGAAGACAACACCACAGCTCAACAACATGTAAGTAGGATTAGCGATGCTTTTGAATACATGGAAGTACATGAAGAAACCGTCAGAATGAGAATATTCGCCCAAAGCCTGGGTGGAGAACCAAAAACATGGTTTAAAATCTTGCCTCCAAATAGCATCCACAACATCCTAGAACTCTGCCAAGTCTTCACGAACGAGTGGGAAGTCCGAAGGAACCCTATTCAAATCCTGTCAGAATATAACAACTTAAAACAGGAAAATGGGGAAAATGTCCAGGCATACTGCACTAGGTTCAACAGTGTGTATAACGCCCTCCCACCGCATTTCAAACCCCCACTTGGTTTAGTCTTGGCGAAATTCCCCGAGGGTTTTGATCTGGACATGACATATCATCTGAGAGACAAGGATCCCCCTACCCTAGAGGAAATGCAACAAATAGCCATAAAAACAGAAGCCAACTTAGCAGAAAAAAGAGCCAGGACTAGATTAGAAGGAAAAATCCCATATAGAGATAAGGTCTCCACTTCATCTCCTTCCCTAGATCCTAGAATAGATGGCCTGATAAAATCCATGACAAAGATGTGGGAAAAAATGAGTGAAAAAGTGCCTCCTAGGGACAACCAACCAAACCCTCAAAACCGGAAACAAGGCTTTAGAAAAGATCGGTCTCAAAATAAACCAAGAGGAAATGATCAGCAGATCAGACCATCCTTCAGTGAGAATTATGTTGATGAAGAGAATAAGGATACCGTACCCAATGATGAAAATCATTGGAAACTCATAGGTTCTGATAACGAGAGTAAGGTTTACCTCACATCAGAAGAGCAAGATTTATGCTCCCCAAGTCAGGACGAAACCGACTATGAAGATCTCGAAGATCCTGCCATAGATTTTCAGAATGCCATTATAGAAGCTCATAGGCAGTATAACCTTAGAAGCAGAAAAAACCAAGATCACTCCAAGAAGAGTAGCCTTGAAACTGCTAAAACCTCTGACACCATCCTTAAAAAAGCCATGGATAGCAACAAAATTGTGGCCAAGAAAATTGACCAAAACAAAGATAAAGCTATTCAAACAAGTCTTAGCTCGGATACTCCTAGTACCTCCACAAAGACTCCCGAAACGACTGTGTCGAACAAGGTCTCAAACCAGAATCGACAAATTAAGAGCATAGAAAAGGTCATGTCCGAAAAAGCTGAAACAAATCTGCCCAAACTACAAACTCCTTTTAGTTTCGAAGGAGAAGTTTCTGAAATAAAAATTACCATACCCCTTACCGAGCTAATAACTATAGATAGGTATAGATCTCAAATTTTCAAAGTTTTTAACATAGAGAGTGAGGCAGATACTTTAAATCTAACTGGAAACAAACCCGAGCTCTTATTCGGCCCGAAAATAGAAGGTCAATACCAAGAAGGGTCTGTTTCTCCTTCCTATGTGAGCCTGAACATACGGGACAAGATATTACATAATGCCATGTTAGATTCTGGTACCTCCCATAACCTCATGCCTAAAGCAGTCATGGAAAACCTAAGACTAGAAGTAACTCAACCCTACAAAAACCTGTATTCCTTTGACTCAAGTCAGGTCAAATGTTTAGGCCTAATAAAGAACCTAGAGGAATGCTCTAAAAACACTATCAACCATTTTGAAATCACATATTCTGAAATAGAAGAAGAATCAAAACCTTTAGGATCTCTACCCTTATGCTTTAAATCATTCCAGACTTTGAAAGAAAATTTGCATCCTAAAGATCTCTCAGCAATTATTCAGGAAAACCCTGCTCAAGTTAACTCTCACCTAAATCAAGAAGAGCTGATTGAAGAGGAATTCGAATCTAAGATAGAAGATAAAGAAAAACCTGTAGGATCTCTACCTTTATGCTGGGAGTCATTTGACTTCATAAAAGCAAATTGGCCCCCTAAACATCTATCAGAAAAAACTCATGAATTACATGATAACTATCCTCAACATCACAAAGAATTGGTTGAAGATGAAAACAAGAAAGAAATGAAAGAGAACCCACAGGATCTCTCTAAGGACATGAGTGATGATTCATCATCTCTCATAGGTGAAGCCCAAAAAGACATTCATCCTTCAAATCAGATTTCCCAAGAGAAAGAGGATTGTTGTGGAAAGATGAAAATGCCTCCCTTTTTAACTGAAGAGGAAATAGATCAACTTATAAACATACAGACAACCTTTGAATCTTCACATAACCAAAACTTTCCTAATCTTTCTCCTGTTTATCTTGCATATCATAAGTCAAAAAGTAGATTTGTAAATCAATTTGAAGAAAAGAAATCTGATAGTCCAATATGCATGGTTGATGAGATTAATTATAATGATGATTTTCCAAGGTTTGATCAATATTTTGATTATGATGATGATTTCCAAACAGAAGCTAACTTTGCAGAAAACTCGGTTTTTGATTTTTGGGAGGAAGCTCAGTTTCATAAATTTGAGAAAAGTAAGCAGCCATTACCGGTCATCTATGACACTCATGAGGAGAACCTTGAGAGTTTAGAAGTAAGTGAAGAATCTCAGACTCTTTGCTCTACTTCACTTTAGCGCGTCAGAGATAACATGCACATGATTGGAAATCAACAGTTTTTCAGCTTTGATGATGAGTTTGAGGAAGATGATGAAATCCTCGAGCAGGTTGTAAATGAGAAGCCTTTTCCTGAAATAGTTGAAGAAATCATTTTGGACATAGAATCTTCCTTAACTCCAGATTTGCAGCCACTAAGTTCCATTGAGTTACAAATTGCAGATGAAGAAGTAGAGGTTAATAAACATATGGGAGTTGTCACACTGTCCTTTCAAAATAATTTACTGTCAAAGTGTATCCTTGTTCATAAACCTGATGACCTTCACACAGTTTTCAATCCACTTAATCAGAACACATCAGCTTGGAAAGAAAACTACACTGCAATACATGATGAGTCTGACAGTTCGAGTGATCATGAGGAAGAGTTGCTTTACCAGGGGGGTCCCAAATATAGCCAAATGGAAGAAAGAGTAGTCCTGAATGAAGCCTATATCTCAAAACCTCTAGATCAGGTATCATTCCAAGATCTATTTGTTGTTTTCCTTGAGAAATCTGTAGGGGTAGTGGGTTCTATCATAAACAAGTTGCTACCAAGAATGAGAAAAAACATAAGCTCTACTGTCCAGAAACAAACCAAATGGGAGTGGCCTTTTCATTATTTCTGCATCATGAAAGAACTAAACCAAAATCACCCATGTGAGCATCTACTTGACTGGTTGCATTGGAAAACAGAGTTCACCAAACAAATGTCTATTGTGTACAGATTGGATCAGGATAGAAAGACAACAATAGAAAATAAGCTTAGCCTATGAGCACCTTTTCATTTATAGTTTGTTTGAAGAAAAAGTGAAAAAGCAGAAAATACAAAAAACAGTGAAAAGTAGAAAAAGAGGGCAGTTTCTAAAAAGCAGTGGTAAGGCCCCATGTTCCAAAAAATAGTCCTTCGGAAAGCGCGCAAGTCTAAATGCCGCTACTAGTACTTCAATGTCTTGTTCAGCTATCTAGCCTAATCATAGCTGAGCATGTTTAAATTTATTTGTTGATAAGTTAGTGAGTGCAAAGATAGTCAACATTGTGTAAGATTGAATTATCACAGAGCTTAGATTAGGGAGAGATTCTGGTTCCACATGCCTAAAACAGAACCAAAGAGATAAGCGAGGGATAAAAAACACATTGTACATCTTAGCCCCACTTGTCTAGTTTCCTTTTGTTGCAAAATAACATTTGTGTGCAGCTTGTCTTTTATGCCGCAAATGCATGACAAATCAGACTGCCTAATCCTGATTTGATCATTTTGAATTTCATGTTGTAGATTAGAGAATAAAATCCTGTCAAACTGCTTAATCTTGACTGTTGAACTAGCATAGGTAGAGTAATGAAGGAGTTCATCAGCTTAATCTGAACTCCCGGCAGATATAAGAGTAGAAATAGATAGGTTCATTTTGCAAAAAGAAAAAATATGCATTTTCAAAAGGCTGCTAGTTCAAATGCGCCAAAGAGAAGAAAAAATGTCAGGAAAAATAGTGGGGTAGGTAGAAGTATCATTGATGTTAACCATGCTGTCACTTTTCAGAAATAACATCAAGAGAAGGGTAAATTTTGCGCCAATGGATAAGGCACTAGTCTTCATAAGCCAAAAATCTGAATTCTGGACACCTCCTGACGAGGAGCTGCCCTCCCCAAACGGAGCCACTGTTAGCCATCAGTATTTTTTACATGTTAGTGATGACTATATCTACAGCCGAGTTTTCTAGAAGCCGATTTCCTTATGTCAATATGTCATCTAGAAAACCCTTCTAAAACTTTTTTCCCTTCTACTTTTCAGTCCACCCTTGTGGAAATCAAAACCCCATTATCACTATCCTACCTGGCTTCAGCCCCCTGGTCTGTCCATCAGCTCCAAAAGGAAAAGTCCAAGTCTGTTGCAAAAGTCTCCCCTATGTTAGGAAGTGGCGTTTTAAGACATTTTACCCTTGGAAATCATCAAAAAGCCAAAAATCCTCCATCTGTTACAGACCAACCATGACTGACCTCCCACTCTGCAAATGAAATTGACAAACAGCTCTAAGTCGCGCCACTTATATCCCTAGGTCTCAGCATTGCATAAACCCCAATCTCAAGCTGACTATTAGGTGTTTCACAGTGTTTTTATGGTTTCTACAAAGACAGGAAATATAACTTCATCTCAGGAGTAAATGCTTGAATCTACAGTTAGAGGAACAGCTGCTTCTAAATGTATCATGAGCCTGAGATATGTCTGCAAAACAGAAAGTCACTCATCAAGACCTTGCAGTTTTCCTTCCAGTATGAAAATCACAGTAAGAAAAGGACACCACTGTCACAGCAAACTGGTAAATTGTCATGTCCCAGAACCTCCTTCATTTATAAGCAGACGGTTAGGGCACCTCCTTCATCTACAAGCAGAGGGCGCTGGCCAGTATTGACTTAAAGGATTGCAGAAGCCCAGGTTTGCCTTTTACTGAACAGTGAAACAATATCTCCAGGTTTTATGAATATGAGTGATGACCATAACAGGGATAGAGTCTGAAATATGCAAGTTCAAAGGAAAGCAGAGTTTGGTCTGATAAAAGAAGTCATTTAAAGTTTTCAAATCATGTGAATTGTTAAAAAGGCATATCATGAGTTAAAACAATTCTAATCATAGGCAGTTTGCTTTCCCCACAAAACCAAATTGAAAAAGTGCCGACGGATCATGTCATCACACAGGCAGAGGAAAAGTTGTTTGTTTTCAAAGGGTGCTGACCTCCATAGTCACAAAGATTATCTTTCAAAAATTTGTCATGAGTTGACTAAAGCAAATGATGACATTTCAGTCACCCTCAGAGCAATACAGTAGTACAGTTACACTTTGACTAGGGTTTTTTCTGAAGCACAGTGGTGATTGCCAACAAAGATGCCAGTATTGATGTTTTTCAAGTTGGTTGCTTACCATCATAATCCAAGCAAAACCCTTGTCATGCAGCCTTATCAAATAATCTTCTGATACTTTGTCAAGTGAAGGGCCTCCTCCATTTATGAGCAGATGGCCAAGGCATTGAGTGTTGTTGAAAACTGATTTGGTCAAAAGGTGCAGTGGAAGGATACAAAGGAGGTAAGCAAAAGTCTGTACACAGGTAAAAGATAGTGTTTATGATTCAAAAGTATTGTTTTTCCTATCCATAGGAAAATGTCTGTCAAACTATACCTATAGTGGACATGAGACAATATTGACTATGCAGGCCATTGATACAAAAAGGGCAGTTTCCTTAGGAGAGGGTCGAACAATACCACCTTGTCACATGCCAAAATTCTAAAGGAGCGCCTTTCGAAGTAAACGAGAGAATTATGGTATGAAGGGATGCGACAAAATATGACACTTACAGTCCAGGGAGAAGCTTACAAATCGCCTGGAAGCAGCAATTATCAAACAAATTGGAAAAACACAGGCCATCTCCTGTTAAATGACAAAACAGTTGTCAAGGCTTTTCAAAATGCTCTTTGACACATTCTGAGTGATTTTCTTTAAATTATCACCAAGAAAGTAAAACAGTGGACAAAGTTGAGCTATGGAATGGTTCTATTACAAAAAGGTCAATGCACTGGTCAAAGCAAAATGATAATTGTTTCCAAGAGACCTGTTCTTCTTGCTTCATGATTTCCTCCTTTCAGAATATACATCACAAGTAATGGGAGGCATTTCAGGTTTAGTTCCCAAGATGGACATTGTGAATAGATAAAGGGTTGAAGGAGCAAGCAAACACCGAGGCTGTCAAAGCAAGTTGACAATGCAAGACCTACCCTTTCGGAAAAAAGGCAGTTTTCAGGTATTTTCCTAACAGTGTTAAAAGTGGTTATATAATAGATATCACCGACAATTTTAAACACAGTGGCAGAGATAATATGAAGGTTATGGAGTTATTTTTCAAAGTGTGAAGTTCGGTGTTAAAATGTCACCCAAAGAACAAAACTGGAAATCACCTTTCAAACACCTATGCATAAAACAGAGTTCTGGATTTTTAAGCCATTTTTGTTTTTTATAAAGAGGTTGGTCCATGATTGACACGGTCCAAAAGAATAGAAAATCTCCAACGCATGTATTGATTCTGAATCCAAGTTGCAAATGCACCGAGGTTATTGGTAAAAAGTATCAAAAGGATCGTGGAAACCTTGCAAAAGCCAAACAAAATTTTCACTTTAAAGACCAAGGTGACCGTTGAAGGATTTGATATGACATATAAGGAGTGAGGTTGAGGGTGAGTTTATCATTTTCCAATTGCAAACAAAGTTCTATACCGCCCTTGGCATCAGAACAAGAAGCTCGGGTCGAAATTTCAGAATACTGCACTGTTTACGACCGCGCGCCGTGCCTGGAAACCCGCGCGATGCGCCTGGGAGTAAGTTTACACGGGCGGTCAGTGTTGGCGCGACGCGCCTGTACAGTTGCGCGACGCGCCTGTAAACAGCGCCCGACCGCCCGACAGGCCGACCCGATAGGCCACCTGGGTGTATTTTTGCGCGCCGTGCTGTCATTAAAGAGTGCCGCGCAATCTTGGAGACCTCCAAAGCTGCCTCCGACGCTCCACAAGAGATTTGCCTCGTATCTTGAGGTATTTGCACACTTCGGCCCTAAATTTTGTGACTGCCTATTGATGTTTGAAAGCCAAAAATAAGGTTTGAAAACAATTTAAGTTAAGTGTTTTGCATTCAAGAAGGGATTTTTGGTGAGCTGCATACGAAGAAGTTTGATGTTTTGATCCAAGGAAAGCCTAATTCACTGTTAAAACTACTACAAATTTTCACAACACTGCACGCAGAACTTCAAAACTCTGTCATTATACCAGAAAAAAAGGATTGTTTGCTGTGTGAGTTTTCAGGGTGTACAACTGTGATAAGCTGCTGGATGTGTCATTTGAAACACCTACAAGAAATAATATATGATGGACATAAGAGCAGTGTTTTTGCTTAAAGAAATTTTTTGATTGAAAAATCTTTGACTGCCACCTCAAAAGAAGCCTCTAAAAATTTTGTTATAGAGACAGGGCTTAGGTCTAAAGAAAAAATTTTCACACTGTTCTCAAAACATTGCCACTTCATCAAAACAGTGAAGTGCACTCAGAAGAGGGGTTCTTGGTCAAACAAAAGTTTATAGGTTGAAGCTCCGGAGGAAGGTTGTTCACACTACTAATAAAGAGACAATATTCACTGTATTGTCGGTTGACTGCCTTGTGTTGTTCAAAGCTTATTGACAAGTTGCTATCCATCCAAGCAGAGGTTTTTCTAACATAACCAGAGGGTTACATTCATAAGGGGCCATTGATTGTTTTGAAAGGAGAAAACTCACATAACCTCTGCCTAAAAACTTTGGAGTCTTTCAAACTCTGTCATCTTTGCTCAGGACTGTTACAGTGACTGCTTAAATAGCACTAAGTGTTGATTTCACATATGCAAGTTAGTTCAATGTTGGCACACTTATACAGGGCAGAGTTTTTAATGATTGCAAAATCTACTATGGGAAAAGAGTAAGAGGTATTGAGTGACATCTTAAAACTCACAAGAACAGGATGATCAAAGCACTTCTCACAGCGAACTCCTTTTAACAATCTTCTTTTCTTTTTCACTGTATTATTTCCTACTGAGAAGTTGTTGACTGAGTTATTTTCAAGGTGGAAGGCCACTTTCTGAAGAGCTGGGTTTAAATGATTGGATTTTACTTTGGAGACGTAGATACAGGTGTGTTGATTGGCCTCTAACAAATTCACAAGGAAAAGTGATTTCTCAACACTGTGCACAGGAAATTTACACAGCAGTCTGTCTCCTCTTTGCTATATGGTACCCTATTGAGGATTTTGCCTGGCTGAGATACATTCAAAGGTGGAAGGCTGGTTTTAAGGAGAGCAGAAGTTGTGTATTACAAAAAACTTGTTGCAAGACATCCAAATCTCATTGTCTAGCTGTCAAAGCAGTAAAGTGACACAGTTTGACTCCAACAGGACATTTTACATACAGTGAAGGCAGTTTACCTCTTCCAAAGCACATTTAGGTCAAAATGCCTCCAAGGCAAGACAACAGGATCAGCATGACAGTGATAAATATGAGCAGCAACTGGAAAAAGAGGAGAAGAATGCTGAACAGCAGTATCTCAGAAGTGATAAACAACAGTTTCAAGAAGCGCCCGACACGGAAAAAGGAGAAAAGCATATCAGCCCTTGATATTTTGGCCTCAGCTTCGGAGCATGTTGCTATGGACCCCTGAGGGTCATATGTGCCAAGTTTGGGCCCATTTTGACAACTTTTTGGTTTTTGGCATTTTTTGGGTTTTTGGTCGAAAACTCATAATTTCTCCATTTCAGTTTGAGGTTTTTTCAAGGGAAGAGAATGATACCGATGGATGCCATAATTCTATGAGCAGGTCACCAGCGATTTTCAGAGCATTCGGAGATCATTCGCCCCCTCAAATTGGCGAAAAATGCCCTCTTTTTGCACATTCTGCCCGCCATATCAGCAGTCTGCTATTTCCTGGTTTTTTACACACAGGTACAGTTTTGGAGGACTTCCAGGCATCAGATTGAGATTATTTCAGTTGCGTCGGAAAGTAGACACAGAAATATTTCCAACGAGCTATCATGAGCCTTGTTTCGACACCGGGAAGGCTGCCATTTGCCTCCAGCAAGTCAGGGGACCTTTTTCAGGCATAAATATGAAGTATTTTTGTAATTTTTGAACCTCAAAAATCTGCTTTTCCCAAATGTGCGTTAAGCTATTTTTACACTTGGGAAATGATGTAAAGTCAATATAATTTCCGTTTTTAGCAATTTTTTAGATATTTTATGAGATATTTTGTGCCTTGGGCTTTGCAAAGCCTCAAGGACAAGTTTAGATATTTTGACTTGGCCAATGGGATAGCTAGTTGCTCCATGAGGTTTTCCTTCCTCTAGCCTATTTATTCCACAAGGATTCATTGTAAAATAGAGGCTGAACTTGAGAGAAGAATCAATATATTGGTCATATGAGCTTTGAAGAACATATTTGTGTTATGATTTTTGGACTGCCTCTTGGATGCTTTTGATGAATGATGAAGGATTGGTGATGGATTCCATGACATGGTAGAATGGTATAGTGTTTCTTGCTATGTTTTTGTCTTCTAGTTTTCATTCATAATACATGCTTCTTGCTGCTATAGATCAGTAGAGATTAGTTTTGAGATATGCCCATGGAGGCACCTCAAAATTCTCGAATCTTCATAGCTTGATGTTTTCTTCTTCCTTAGTTATGCTAAAGAATCCTTAACTGCTCTTTAGTAACTAAAGGATAATTTTTGCTAGTTTTATTCACAAGTTCTATGTATGTTGAGTAGGATGTATGGTGTGCCCTGTCTACCTATAAGTTGTCCATAGTTCTGTCCACAAAACTTTCTCTTTGACTGATTAGTTGATCATCTTGTTGAACCAAGGAGGCCTAGTCCCGATCTAGCCCTTTGCCTAAAACTATGAAAGCTTGTTTTTCAAAGTGCCCAATGACTTAGAGACTATGTTTAGGCGTTCCAACATAGTATTTTGAGTTGTTAGTCCTTCTTATGTGTTTTCCCCAAAGTCTGATAGCCATTTCCCAAAGTTAGAGGGTCTTATACTTCTATGCATGGCTGGAATGTTTGATTTCTATGTATTAATTAGCTCATAGTTACATTTAGCATGATTAATGGCTTGCTATAACATGTTTATGTCTGCTATCAACTAGTTACACTAGAAATCCCTTGTCTTTCACAAGCTTGATGTCCATTTACTCCATTCTGCCCAAAGATCCCTTCTACCGTGAATCAAATCGGCCCTACAACAACCTTCCATCATCATCTCATAGCTTCCTTGACCTGTTTGACCCCATACCCCAATTGATCTGACTTCTTGTTACCTATTTTATGTCTTTGATCAGTTTATCCCTCACAAACTTAAAAAACTAAAAAACCAAAAAACTCACTTCATAACTAGCCTAATATTAGAACACCATAAGCAAACACACCGACATCTTTTACACATATAGAGAGAGCCCTCTCTGAGTCCAGGAAGGCTAGGTCCTTGGGCTCCAAAGCTTGGTTTGATGTTACATCGTCATTTGGCTCACCAATCGGCCAAATCACGGGACCCTAACACCGTCGAAACTACTTCCAAATTTTAAGAGAAATTAATTAATGGCTAAGCATGATTAATTGGTGGATTAAATACGCACTAATCTGCAGTTAACTAAGCACTAAGACTTGGTTATGGAGTGCGATCTTATGAGGAGGAGAGCTGGCCCACTCCATTCCTCCGCCCTTGGATCCCACTGTGCATTTAAATATAATGTGGTGCACATACCTTTGAAGTATTATGGGAATATCCCATTGGTATATCCACAGAGTGGAGTGGGGGAGGTCATGGAGTGGAACCCCGACCTCGCCCCTCATTACACGTTTTTGCACCATTTATATATACGCTCCAACCTTTGGTATAAACCTTTTCCACCATTCAAAAATATATATATACACTATATGGTTTGCAGACTTATTACAATATGTGGATTTTCAAATGCAATATGTGGAATATTAATATTAATTATGGTTTGAATTAAAAAATGAAACATATCTATATATATATATATATATATAACCTTAATTAATTAAAAAATAATTTCCAACACATAAAAATCATGAACCCATATTCAAACTTGGAGGATATTGGACAAATTTTGTAGAAATTATACAAAAAATATGTATACCAATGGATTCAATCTGATCATGCAATATACTAGAGCAAGATAATGAATCCTTCTACAATTAATTTGTGGAAAATAAACATGATCGCACAATCACACCAAATAAGAGAAATAAGCAAATCAATCGCACAACAGATATTTTTCCTGGGGAAAACTTGCTGCTCAATACCCCTCTATCTTTATTGTATAATGAACCAAGGAATCATGAAACAATACAATGCATTCTTGCTCACAAGAATTTGCTGCACTCTACCAATTGTCTCATACTATCCCAGACAAAATTAGTCCAACACTTCACCAATTATCAACCTGTCTTCAGCCTTCCATGCTCACGCAATACCTAGGCAATTAATCCCTATTAATTAGGATAATTAGCCTTCCTTGACTACGCAATACATCATGTGAATCCTATGGTGTATATAATTGTACCCGAGAAATTTGCTATGAATACAACTGATAGATAACTTCCCTTTAACCTCTGTCTCAACTGAGTCTTCATCAGAATTGAAATGCATGTAGCTATTAATAGTAAATCATCAGTCACTTGATAGATCACTGCATGTGAATTAAATATAATTTAATTCACTTGACCTCTCACTAGTGCAACAATTAGTTACAACTAGTTAAACTGATTTGAACTCACTTAACTGAGTTAAATGATATCTCATGCATTAAACAAATACACTAACTGCAACTTGGACTCTAAAAAAAATAGAATCACTATATATGCCTCACCAACCACCCTCAACTCGAATTTAATGAGCTACATGAGTCTATCACACTCAGTTAACTATTACAAGTGATTATGAGATAAGATTACAATTTATTGTCTAATTTATTTAAGTGATAAATAAATTTGACACACATTTCTTCTAATTTAATTAAGAAATAATTAAATCAAAATCCTCCATGGTACCCATTTCTGGATGCCATTTTCTGAATATTGTTTCTGGATTCCAATTTCAATATTTATTGGTGCATATTTCAACACTCCCTCTCAACAAGAAAGGAATCAATCTGTCCCGATCCGGTACCTTTGGAATGTTATTGCATGCAACACTTCTGAAATTAAATAGCATACAAACAATTGAATCAGTATAATGCATCTGTCATCCGATTTTTATGACTGCTGGATCCTAGTGCACATGTCTACTGGCCTCTCTGCGCTACTAACATCTGCATCCATGCACTCTGCACTGCTACCAACTTTGATCTGCACTTAGTATCTGACTACATCAATCTAACATCTGACATCTGAATACATCAATCTAACTGATTCATCCTACTACTATTGTACTATGGGCTCCTTGTAGCTAGGTTCGATCCATGAGGCACACCATCTCAATGACCCTGCCCAAATTTCTTCTTGGGATTATATCTGCACATCACCCCACCTCACATCTGGAGCTATAGCTGCATGTACTCCCTCTACCCTTCTAGCTCGAAATTTTCCCCTCCTATATGTCTCTGCTTGAGTGGGATCTTCCACTCGGTCTCCTCTCTGCTTCTCCAATTGTGCCTGCTCCACAACCTTCTGAGACTACTTTTGAGGCTGCATGTTGAGAGATAATTTTTCCCTCTCAACCACCAAGTCATTGACCATTGCTTTGCTGCTCAAAGCCTTGCATGCATCCTCAACCTTGAGTGCATACATGTTCTTGACTCTTGAACCGATCTGCTTTACCTGTCCCGTAGCTATGTTTTTAAGGAACACCTTTCCTTTTATAAACATCACCTCATAACCATGGTCTTCCAATACTGCTACAGAGACAAGATTCTTCCTTAGGCCTGGAACATACAAAACATCTGATAGTCTGAGATGGGAACCATTCTCCCTCTTAAAGGTAATTGTACCTATGTCGGTAGCGCTATACCTCTCGTCATATCCAGACTCTATGCTCTACTGGAGGTCCTTCTCCTCCAAGTCACTGAAGAGATCTCTATTCCCCGTCATATGGAACGAGGCACCGCTGTCTAAATACCACATGCATCCCATTACACTATTGGCCATGCATGCAATGAGAGTAAAATCAAGCTCGAAATTTGAAGCCAATGCTTCACCTGTTGCAACTGTAGGCTCCTTGCTTGCCCTCTTCTATGGACAATTTGTAGCATAGTGCCCATACTCGTGATAGTGAAAACATCTGACCTTGGACAAATATTTCTTGCCCGCTTCACCTTGGGATTTATTTCCCTTGGCCTTCTTTGCCTTACTAGCCAAGGAACAATCTTCCTTATCATTAGCCTTCGATGAGGATTCATCCCTGGAATTCAGCATGAATTATTCCTGTACCAAATCCGACCAAAGTCACTCCCAATCTAGTAACTTCTCCCTCCCATTAACAGAGTCCTGATAACTATGCTAGCTCTTGGGAAGGCCTAGAAGTGCTAGGTTCACCAATTCATCATCTATAATGATCACACCAACACTTCCAAGCTAATCTCGACATTGAGTGAACTTTGCTAAGTATGTTGGTCCCGTCTCGCCCTCCTCCTTCTTGATTTTCCAGGGCTTTTCCTTCAGTGCCAACTTCCTTTGGTCGCTGTTATTCTGAAACAAATCTGTCAAGGCCTTCCACATTGCATATGGAGTCACCTTTCCATGGAGACCCGAGACAATGAGATCTCGAACTTGTTGATCAACAGTTGTCATTGATGTCAACCCAAGCAGCACTAGGGGATAACCCAATATTTCATGGGAATTTTGACCTACCAAATTAGTATATTCTTGGTCAATAATGCTTTTTATGGTTTCTACTTGTCGAGATGTTTCTGTTGATATATGGAATGCCATGTACTTCTTCATGGTTTGAGAGATATTCATGTTTGAAGTTTGTACCCCCAGTTAGTGGGCTAAAACCCCATGGGGTTGGGGCATGGGTCATTGAAAAGTCATAATTAATATTTTTTAAGCTCCTAAAATCCATCCCACGTTCACTTGTTGAAGCCCCTCTCAACTTAACCATTTATATAAATTGTGATCCTCATTTCCTCCTTATGCAAGGGATTTGGCCATCTGAAACAGGTCATCGTGGAATTTTTTCTCTAACTTTTTTTCTACGAAGGCTCAAAAGCTGAAATTTTTATGAGGCGAAGCTGAAATTTTTATGAGGCGAAGCTGAAATCTTGAGGAAGTCAAAAGAAAATTTCGCATCAAGGTGCTAATATTTTTGGAGATATGATCCGTGGAAGTCGTGGTTTTTGCGTGTGCCCTCAAATTCATCTCAAAGAAGTGACCTTGGTAAAATCGTCATAAATTCCCTCTTCGAGTATCGCATTGGAATTCGTGTGCGGGCAAATATTTCAATAAAATAATTTTCTCTCTATCAATTTCAGAGCCAAATGAAGAAACAATGACACATGGAATTCCGTACAAGTGCGCTCTACTGAAACAGTCCATAATTAGGGCATTATGAGAGATTGGGAATAAATATTTCTTGAAGAATCCAAATTGAGTTAGACCTATGGCATTGGAAATAAGACTCAGAGGACTACTACATGATCAAAAATCAGATATTGAGAATCTGAAATAACAGAGATACACCAGATTCAATATCAAGCTCCTAGAAGGCAAAAAAAAGCTAGATCATGTGTTGTCAAGGGTTGCAAAGGACCAGACTTTATATGGCAGAAAAGAAAAGAAAGGTGTGGTAGAGGGTAGAATGACAAGAGCAACAACCAAGGTGCATAACAGCAGCAAGAAGTTCATCATACAAATTCTTCAAGTGGGCAGCACTGCATACAATCATTGTAAATGTATCATTGTGCTTAGTCATTGTAAATACATTATTGTACAAATTGTACTAGTATCTATCTACCAAGGGTTGAAGAGGCAGTGTTGGGAGGTCTAGGATCATCATTAGGTGGTTGTATCAAAGTTTGGGTTATGGTCTATCATATCTTCTTCTTCTGCATCATTCTATATCATTGTAAAGTGGACCATTTTCCCTGGTATGGGAGTCCATTCTTATTTTATTATTCTATAGGGTGGTAGGGTGGTGCTAGGGTGAGTTGTAGCTCATTGGGTGTTGGGGCATCCATTTAGTTGACTACTGAAGAATCTCGGGCATTGGAGCATCCATCCAGTGGGAGCTGGAGAAGAATGCTTTTCTAGATTCTAGGAAGTTGGAGCTTTATTTTCAATTAGAGTTGAATATTAAAGAATTATTAGAAAAGCATTAGGTGGTTTTTGTCCCGAAGTGGGTTTCCACCTTAAAAACTGTGTGCATTTGTGTTCCTCTTGTTTGCTGCTATCATTGTACAAACACTGATAATAATTGAAGATTAACTAATGCTCTAATTGAAAGGAATACCGATTCACCCCCCTCTCTCAGTATTTCCAACAATTGGTATCAGAGCTTGGTTCCTTCAATGGCAGTTTAACAGCTGGAAGGAGGTCATGGAGCATACCAAGAATGGTGTACCTCTATTCAATGAAAATAATTATGCACTCTGGAAAGGAAGAATGGAGGTCTATCTCTTGGCCCAAGGTTACGAAGTATGGGACACTGTTCAAAATGGATTTACATCAATCGTGGATGAACAAGGTAAGACGAATTTGGTAAATGATGCAAAAGCAAATAATATTATTATCAGTGGACTTATTGAATCTGCTTATCATAAGGTGTTGGGTTGAAAAACCACCAAAAATGTATGGGACAAGCTTGAGAATATATATGTAGGTGAATCAAATGTCAAAGAAGCAAAGATTCAAATCTATAGAGAAAAATTTGAGCAGCTCAGAATGAAAGAAGATTGACACATTGTTGCATACTTCCAATACGTTGATGAAATAACCAATACTCTGGAAGGATTGGGAGAGCCAGTTGACGAGAAGACTATTATATGGAAGATTCTTAGAACATTACCAGGGAGATTCAACCCAAAGGTATTGGTCTTAGAATACAGTGCAAATCTAGACAAACTCAGCAAGGAAGAATTACATGGAGTTCTCATAGCATATGAAATGAGACCCGATGAAGGAAATGGTACTTCAAATCTAGAAACTGCGTTCATTGCATCTAAGCAAACCAATAAGGAAAAACAACCTTCAATTGAAATGACATGCACCTGCAAGTGTGAAGAAAAGGGAGATGATGGAGAAGGTCTTTCAGATGAAGAATATGCTTACTTTACAAGAAAACTAAAACCTGGTAAGGGAAAATTCGAAGGTAAACTTCCATTGATATGTTTCGGTTGTGGTGAGGTTGGGAATTTCGTAGCAAAATGTCCGAACAAAAGTGATGGCAACTCAAAAGGAAAGAAAGGCTTTAAGAAATTCAACAAGCAAGGAAAAAAGAAAGGATCCAAAAGAAACTTTCTCTCTAAAGAATAAAGCTCATCATCCGATGAAGAAAGTGACAGCAAAGAAGAAGCCAATGAGAAAGTATTGTTTATGGAAAAGAAAAATAAACAAGAAGTATCAAACAATGAAGAAGAAGGGTTGACCATAGAATAATTTTATGAGGAGGCAATAAAGCTTATAAAAGAGCTCAATGCTGAGAAGATCCGTTCCAATACTCTTGAAGAACAAGTTCAAGGTCTCAAAATTGAGGTTGAAGAACACAAATGTATTGAAGAGTCACTTCAAAAGAAGTTGGAAGAAAGCAACCAATAAAGGGAAGCATTATAAGCCGAAGTTGTCTCGCTGCGTAAGGAAGTGAAGAAGGGAGAAACTGTCCAAAACTATGCCAACAGCGCAAGGGAAATGGAAGAACTCATCAACAATCAACGATATTACAATGATAGAACTAGCCTCGGTTACAAAGAAGAAGAAGCAGGACCTTCTACAACAAAATATATTGAGCCTATGAGATCTGACATACATGAAGACTTCATTGGAAAATATTTGCAAGCACATCCTTGGAAGATGATTCCTAGATGAAGATTTCCATCCAGGTACCAACATATTTTTCATGGCTATTGTTATTCATGTGGAAAATTTGGTCATAAAGCTGTAGAATGTCACACGTACCATAGGAACCAATACAATTCCAAGAGATTCTTCAAATATGAAACTCCCAGGGCTCAACGAAACATCAATAGATTTGAAAAGTTAAGAAATAATATGGAATGTTACAAATTTCAGAACTTTGGACACATAGCCAGAGACTGCGGACTTGAAAATCCTCCAAAAGAATCTTCGAAGCCACAGAATGAACGAACATGGAAGAAGAAGAACACTGATAATTGTGCTCTCACTCTCAAAGCTCAAAAAAATAAATATGTGTGGTATGTTGACAGCGGTTTCTCAACGCATATGACTGGAGATAGAAAGAAATTTGTATCTCTGAAAGAGAAGAAGGATGGAACCATATCCTTTGGAAATGATGGATCTTCAAATGTTATAAGATCAGGTACTGTCACTCTCGGAAGCAAAGATTTTATAACCAAGAATGTTCTATTGGTCGAAAACATGAATCACAATCTGCTCAGTGTTGGAAAAATGTGTGATCAAGGACACACAATGCTATTCAACTCCACAATATGTGAAATCATGAAAGGCGGGTATGGTAAAATTGTGGCTACAACAAGTCGAGCTCCAAACGACATATATGTTCTAGATGAAGCAACTAAAGCATGTCTACTAGCTAAAGAAGATGAAATTTGGTTATGGCACAAACAAATGGGTCACATAAACTTTGACAATCTTTTCAGGATAAGCAAAATGGAAGCAGTACGAGAAATGCCAAAAATATCAAAACCTTCCAACACATTATGTGAGGCATGTCGGCATGGCAAGAAGGAAAAAGTCAAATTTAAAAAAAAAGAACACTTTTCATCACATCCATTGGAATTGATACAAACAGATGTATGTGGTCATGTGAGAACAAAAGGCTTAGACGAAGAATTATATTTCATGTTAATGATAGATGACTATACCAAGATGACAGTCATCATTTTCCTAAAGAAAAAATATGAAGCATTTGAGTTGAAAATGAAACTGATTTGAAAATAAAGTGTCTTAGATCAGATAATGGTGGAGAATTCACTTCCAAATTATTTCAGCAATACTGTGACGAAAATGGAATAAAAAGGCAATTTTCAACAGCATGAACACCTCAGCAAAATGGAGTTGCTGAAAGAAAGAATATAATTGTACAGGAAATGGGTAGAACAATGTTGAAGGACTCAAAATTGGATGAAAAATTCTGGGTTCAAGCAATTGATACAACATTCTTCATTATCAACCGAAGTCTTCTCAGAAATAATTGTAACAATACTCCATATGAATTATGGAAAGGAAAACCAGCTAATGTAAAATATTTCAGAATCTTCGGAAGTAAATTTTATATCAAAAGAGAAGATCAAAATTTGGGTAAGTTTGAATCACGTGTTGATGAAGGTATCTTTGTTGGTTACTCACGCAAAAGAAAGGCCTATAAATGCTATAATCTAAGATGAAAACAAATAGTGGAGAGCTTAAATGTTATATTTGACGAAGATGGTGTTCTAGCGAGTAATGATGAGGATCTAGAATATTTGAAACTTGAGACAGAGGCTGAAAAAGACACAGATAAAATTGTAGAACAAGAAGCAACTATCAACAAGGAAGAAGTAAACGATGATCATCAAGATATACCAGAACAACAACAAGAAGCTCCTCCAAGGAGAACAAAAGAGTGGATTCAGAAGAACCATCCATCAAATCAAATCATTGGTGACATAAATGAAGGTCAACAACTTCGTTCATCACAACAAGCTCACGTTGCTTTTCTAGCAACCTTTGAGCCTAGTAGTTTTGAGGAAGCCAGCCAGAATGAACATTGGGTAGCAGTTATGAATGCATAATTGGATCAAATTGATAAGAATAACACCTAGGCATTAGTTCCATGACCAAAAGATAAAAATGTCATTGGGACTAAATGGGTGTTCAGGAACAAATTGAATGAAGATGGGCAGGTTACCAGAAACAAAGCAAGATTGGTTTGAAAAGGCTATGCACAAGTGGAAGGAATTGATTTCGAAGAAACATTTGCACCAATTGCCAGAATGGAAGCCATCTGAATGTTTCTCGCCTATGCATGTTCAAGAAAAATCAAAGTCTACCAAATGGATGTTAAGTTAGCATTTCTGAATGGAGAATTAGAAGAAAAAGTTTACATCAAACAACCTGAAGGTTTTCTACTATCACAAAAAGAAGACTATGTCTGCAGGTTAAAGAAGGCTCTATATGGTCTCAAGCAGGATCCTAGAGCATGGTATGCTCGTCTTGATGGATATCTACGTCAACAAGGGTTAAAGAAAGGTACTGTTGATAGAAATCTATGTACAAATAGATAAAGAGAATTTAACAATCGTTGAGGTATATGTGGATGATATAATATTTAGTAGCAATGATGATAGACTAAGTAAGAAATTTTCTACAACGATGCAAAGTGAGTTTGAGATGTTTTTACTTGGTGAACTGACATACTTCTTAGGGCTTCAAATATCTCAGCAAGAGAAAGGAATATTTATATGTCAAGCTAAGTACATCAAGGAAATGCTCAAGAAATTCAAAATGGAAGATTGCAAACCCGTCCTTACTCCAATGGTAACAGGTTGCAAATCGAGCATAGACGACTCATCTAAGGATGTGGATCAGAGGTTGTACATATCTATGATTGGTAGTCTTCTATATGTAACAGCCTCTCGGCCAGATGTTATGCAAGCAGTTGGACAAGTAGCAAGATTCCAAGCAGCACCAAAAGAATCACATATTATTGCCGTCAAAAGAATTCTTCAATATCTAAAGGGCACAAAAGAATATGGCTTGTGGTATCCCAAGGGTAATAATCTCATTATTCAAGCCTTTACAGATGTAGATTGGGCAGGAATCGTTGATGATTGTAAGAGTACTAGTGGAGCAGCATTCTATCTAGGTGGTTTTCTCGTATCATGGTTGAGCTAAAAGCAAACTTCAATCTCGTTATCTACAGCAGAAGAAAAATACATTGCAGCAACATCATGTTGTACTCAAGTCCTTTGGATGAAACAAACTTTGCAAGATCTTCAAGTACAATTCAGTGAGCCTATTCCCATATTCTGTGACAACACTAGTGCCATCATCATCTCCAAGAATCCTGTCATGCATTCAAAAAAAAAAACACATTTCGATCAAATATCATTTTTTTAGAGAACAAGTCGCTGAAAAGAATATCAAACTTGAGTATGTTTGTACAAAAGAACAAATTGATGAAATCTTCACTAGACCTTTACCTTATGAAGCAATTGAATATCTTTGTCAAAAGCTTGGGATTCTCCCAAGTTCTCATTAGATTATAGGTCTGCAGGACGGTTGTGTGTCAGGGGGAGTGGAAGTGTGTACAGGTCTGCAGGACGATTGTGTGTCAGCCGGAGTGGAAGTGTGTACAGGTCCACAGGATGGTTGTGTTTCAGGGGGAGTTACCCTTTGCCATTGATGTCAAAGGGGGAGAGAATGTTGTAGGAATAGGTGTCATGATCGCAGGGGGAGTATTTATGTTGCCATCAATGCCAAAGGGGGAGATTGTTGATCAGCGGTTGTCATTGATGTCAACGCAAGCAGCACCAGGGGCTAACCCAATATTGCATGGGAATTTTGACCTACCAAATTAATATATTCTTGGTCAATAATGATTTTTATGGTTTCTACTTGTCGATATGTTTCTGTTGATATATGGCACGCCATGTAATTCTTCACGGTTTGAGAGATATTCATGTTTGAAGTTTGTACCCCCAGTTAGTGGGCTAAAACCCCATGGGGTTGGGGCATGGGTTATTAAAAAGTCATAATTAATATTTTTTAAGCTCCTAAAATCCCTCCCACGTTCACTTGTTGAATCCCCTCTCAACTTAAGCATTTATATAAATTGTGATCCTCATTTCCTCCTTATGCAAGGGATTCGGCCATCTGAAACAGGTCATCGTGGAATTTTCGCTCTAACGTTTTTTCTACGAAGGCTTAGAAGCTGAAATTTTTATGCAGTGAAGCCAAAATCCTGAGGAAGCTACAGTAAAATTTTTAGATCAAGGTGCGCAATATTTTTGGAGATATGATCTGTGGAAGTGAGGGTTTTTACAGGCTCCTGAAATTTATCTCAAAGAAGTGACCTTGGTAAAATCATCATAACTCTATCTCTGAGTATCGGATTGGAATTCCATAAAAATTGACAGATATTTCACAGTCTTTAATTTTCTCTCTATCAATTTTAGAGCCAAATGAAGAAACAATGACACGTGGCATGTTGTACAAGTGCGCTCTGCTGAAACAATCCATACTTAGGGCATTGTGAGAGATTGGGCATAACTCTTTCTTGAAGAATATAAATTGGGTCAAACCTGTGGCATTGGAAAGAAGACTCAATGGACTACTACAAGACCAAAAATCATATATTGAGGATCTGAAATAACATAGATACACCAGATTCAATATCGAGCTCATAGAAGGCAAAAAAAAAATCTAGATCATGTGTTGTCAAGGGTTGCAAAGGACCAGACTTTCTACAGCAGAAAAGAAAAGCAAGGTGCAGCAGAGGGTAGCATGACAAGAGCAGCAACCAAGGTGCAGAACAGCAGCAAGAAGTTCATCATATGATGTCTTCAAGTGGGCAGCACTGCATACAATAATTGTAAAGGTATCATTGTACTTAGTCATTGTAAATACATTATTGTACAACTTGTACTAGTATCTATCTGCCAAGGGTTGAAGAGGCAGTGTTGGGAGGTCTAGGATCATCATTAGGTGGTTGTGTCAAAGTTTGGGTTATGGTCTAGCATATCTTATTCTTCTGCATCATTCTATATCATTATAAAGTGGACCATTTTCCCTGGTACGGGAGTCCATTCTTCTTTTATTCTTCTATAGGGTGGTAGGGTGGTGCTAGGGTGAGTTGTAGCTCATTGGGTGTTGGGGCATCCATTCAGTTGACTACTGAAGAATATTGGGCATTGGAGCATCCATCCAGTGGGAGCTGGAGAAGAATTATTTTCTAGATTCTAGGAAGTTTGAGCTTTATTTTCAATTGGAGTTGAATATTAAAGAATTATTAGAAAAGCATTAGGTGGTTTTTGTCCCGGAGTGGGTTTCCACCTTAAAAACTGTGTGCATTTGTGTTCCTCTTGTTTGCTGCTATCATTTTACAAACACCGATAATAATTGAAGATTAACTAATGCTCTAATTTAAAGGAATACTGATTCACCCCCCCCCCCCCCCCTCTCAGTATTTCCAACGGAACTCCCTCTAATAAGATCGTCCTCACCCTTGCTACCTTCTTTTTCCAAGCATCAAGAAGAACGGTGTCTACTATAGCAGGCTTAGGAATATCATTATCAATGAATTCTTTCAACCTGTTGTCCTCCAAAACTACCTCCATTATATATTTCCATGCAATATAATTAACACTTCCCTCGAGTGCATATTCCAATCTTAATCCATTGAAATCCATCTGGATCCCCTTGTCGCACCAATGAAAGTATCTACAAGTTTGAATACTGTTCAACACAAACTCTATTTCTCCTCCACTATTGTGATTTCTGGCTCTCTGATACCATGTAGAAATTATACAAACAATATGTATACCAATGGATTCAATATGATCATGCAATATACTAGAGAAATATAGTCAATCTTCTACAATTAATTTGTGGAAAATAAGCACTATCGTACAATCACACCAAGTAAGAGAAAGAAGGAAATCAATTGCACAACACATATATTTTTCCTGGGGAAAGCTTGCTGCTCAAAACCTCTATCTCTATTGTATAGTGAACCAAGGAATCATGAAACAATACAATTCATTCTTGATCACATGAATCTGTTGCACTCTACCAACTGTCTCACACTGATCCAGAAAAAATTGGTCCAACACTTATCAAATTCTCAGCCTGTCTTCAGCCTGCCTTGCTCACGCAATCCCTGGGAAATTAATCCCTATTAATTAGGATAATTAGCCTTCATTGACTATGAAATACATCATGGGAATCCTATGGTGTATATAATTGCTTCTGGGCAATTTTCTATAAATACAACTGATGGATAACTTCCCTTTAACCTCTATCTCAACTGGGTCTTCATCAGAATTTACATGCATGCAACTATTAATAGTAAATCATCAGTCACTTGATAGATCACTACATGTGAATTAAATCTAATTTAATTCACTTGACATCTCACTAGTGCAACAATTAGTTACAACTAGTTAAACTGGTTTTAACTCACTTAACCAAGTTAACAGATTTCTCGTGCATTAAACTAATACACTAACTACAACTTGGACTCTAAAACAAATAGAATCACTCTACATGCCTCACCAACTGTTAGCCACATATAATTTTTTTTTCAAGCAAACAGGTGGCTAAATATTTTTCTGAGCCTACAAGAGATACATTTCCTATGAAAATATCTCATTCTTAAAGCCTTGGTGTGTCCTTTGCCTTTGAAAATATCTTCACTGCTGTTTCCATCAAGAAATCCTCACTATCTGTGAAAAAATCATGCTCAGAAAGGCCTCCATTTTCCCCTTTGTATCTCTGCAAATTCTCCATTTTAACCCCTTTTTTCCCCTTCTCAAATTTCCCTTTTGACCCCCAAAATCCCTTCCTAAGTCTTAAAAACCACTCAATTCCCCTTTAAAAACCAAGTGAAATCCCTTCATTTGATTTTAAAATCCCTCTTTCCTCCTACTGGAACCTCTTCTAAGCCTTAAAAACACCGTTTTAGGCCTAAAAACCCACTTTTTATCAATGACAGGCTTAGCCCCTTTCGGCCCAGCCCCTAACCACTTCCCCTCCATGAACCCAAGCGCTAAGCCATAGAGCGCTAATCACATCATAAGTTTGTTGCGATGCACTTTTCCCTTTATTATTTGAAAACTTCTGATGCGAGATGATATTTGTTCTGTTGGCCTCTGGTGCAATATCCACCGTAGATCTATACAGATCTGACGGTCCATGTAAATCTTACCTTGTGCCCATAACATCCCTTTTTGACCCTCCGATGATGATCTCCGTCATTGATTCACATATAAATCCAACGGCCATCGCAGCGCCGAGCCCATCGCCAATCAGAACTTTTCATTGTGCCACCCTCTGATTCCTCGATTGGTCGATCCCTGATTGGATCCTAGCCGTTGAATTCATAAGAACCAATGGCCAGGATTTGATCTCGCTCTGCCCCGTGTTCCCCAATTGGTCACTCTCGATCCAATCCTGACCGTCAATATTCTGCCCATCCGACGGTCCAGATGCAATCGCAACATCGTCCCATCGGATTTTTGGCCCCTGCCTCCTCCGATTCTGATTGAATCTCAACCATCCATCCCATTCAATCCGACGACCAAGATTGCTCTCGCGCATTCACTGGCTCCTTTGCTTTCGCTTTCCCACTTTTTATCTTGACCGTCCATCGCGCTGATCAGATGGCTCACATTAAAACCACCTACGGCTTGACCCCACCTTACCAATCGCACAACTGTCCATATCACGCTCCATCTCCCACCGTCAGATCTCGCAGTACCAGATCTAACGTCTGGCATCAATATCGCGTAACTTTGGCATCCGAGGTTTAACAGTTCAAATTCACGCAATATGGGCAGTTTTATTTCTCCACGTGTCAGGCGGCGGACCATATCGCGTAATTTTGGGAAATTTTTGAAACCACCCTTTTTTTGTGCGAAAACAACTATTTTCCCTTGGAAAACCACTTTCCCACTTCTGCTCCCAAAATACCATCTAAAGATCTCGACTGTTGATCTATTCGGATAAACGGCCCACAATGCATCGCGTTCTCCATTCACATGTCTCCATCACGCTACCATAGAATTTTATCGGGTCATCTCGACCGTTGATATCCTTCTGAGATCTAATGGCCCACGATCCATCGCCCTCTACCCATGCTGGGTCCCACCATCTAATATGCCCGACTTTCATTCATTTTCATGGATTTCCTTTGTATTCTGCCAAAGGGTTAAATTTTAATGTTTTACATTAAAAGTCATGTCTCTTCGCCTGACCTTCTTAAGCCACTCCATCGGTTAATCACCGTCGTCGATTGTCACCACCAGATCTAATCTAACGGCCCACAACCATTCCTCCACCAAACCTCCATTAGATCAGTTTTTCACCATTCCACTGCATTTTTCAATCATTTTCCACTGCATCCACTGCATCCGTCATTGCTATGCTGTCATTCTCACATCTTTCCACTGCATCCATCCTCCCTCCCACATGGATTTCTTAACATATTTGTTTGTTTTTTCAGGGTTACAGGCGGTGGAAACCACCATTGCTCACAGTCACTATCATAGTGACACAGAGCAAAGAGAAGGCCATTTTTAGAAACTGAGATTGCAGAGAAAATGCCTAGGAAGGTGTTGGAACAAAATAATTCATTAAAGAACAGTTTTTTAACTATGTAAAACCATCCAGCACCATTAAAAATCCATTTTCATAGACAGAGATAGTCACAGAAGTGGAAAAGAGTATTAGTGGAGAATTAAAGAGGTTTAAAGCCTATTAGTGAATATTTTAAGCTCTAATTCAGTGTTTAACGAGAAAATGTACCATATTGCAGACCGAGTGATTAACACAGAAGGCCTAATGAGGCCTAAAGCTCAGAAAACAATCTTATCAGTGTCTCACATCAGCAGAAGGTTCTTTCCCGTGAAAGGACAAGTTCCCATACTGTTTTTAATTCTAGATCGAACTCCGGAGAAGATCTCCACTCTGATAGAAAGTCCTAAAATGTTTCCAAAGCATTTTTTATGCAGTATGGCAGACCTAAAAGTCATTTATCTGCTTTTTTATTATCACCAGAGTACTACAGCCTAAAGTACATCAAAGAACATACCCAGAGTTACTATCAGCTTGTCGAAGACCACTCTTTCACCCAAAGAGTACTGAAAATCAATGCATAGATATTAAGACAGAATGGGCCTCGAGCCACTCTTCTTCTTCTATTTTAATGTTTCTTTTAGTGTTTCATCTACCTCCTTTACCTCTCTTTCAGCTATAAGAACTCAATAAAAACACCTTGTAAAGGTTGTTGGTTGTTGATCGGATATCTGTGAATTGCAAGGTGTTTTTCTTGAGATATTGTTCTATGTGTAAAGTTGTAAGATAGGCTGAGGAAGATGATTTCAGACTGAATGTCAAGCTATTGGAAAATGTTGTGTATGACTGGTGTTGCTCTTTAATATGACAAGCACATTTCTTTGGACCCTGATTTAAAGCAGCAGTGATGTTTTTTGCCTTTGTCTCTGTTTTCGTTTTGTAATTCATTACATTTCATTTCTTTGGCAAGAATAAGAAATCTGGCTTAGGATATACCCATGTATGGTACCCTAATGCTCTTGCTCTTCTTATCTTTGATTTTTTCTACTGATTGTGTTATCTGAGAACTAATTCAAGATAATTTAACCAGTGTAGTGGTTGTTAGTCACTGCTAATTGATGTATGAATTTATGAATATGTTCTTAGATGTTCTTGTTGGGTTTTAATTGAAATAATTGAGATACTGTGAGTTTAGAATGTTGATTTTGTCTCACTAGGGTCTTTTTCAATCAATTGAACCTTTCTAAGTTCCCTTAAGTTGAATGTCGAAGCATTGAAAGTTCAAAGCCTTTCTCTGCTCTTAGGCTTCACCTTTGTGTTTAAATCTTAAGTGTTTCTCGTTGTCTGAAGAGTTAGCCTTTTAGGGTTTGGATCATAGGTGTTTAATGGCATGCCTTGTCCCTAGATCTGCTTCCTAAGTGGTCACCGCGGAGGTTTCCTTGTCATTCACCTTCATTCTTTATCATTTCATACCACACTATCATCTTTAAAGATCCTCTGTTTTAGATGACTAGCCCAATTGAAAGCCTTGGATACTGAATAGCAAGTAAACCCTTTTGCGACTCCATTGCCCAATGGTCTCGAGTGTTCTCTGAATTATCCCTCCTTTGCCTAAAATATTCTTTACTCACCCTTTGTCTTGTATTGAACTCTTCCTTCATGATTCCCAACAACCAAACAAACAAAACAAAACAAACCTCGTGCCTTATAACTAGCCTAATACCTTGAAATTGAACTTCAAAGACATATACCTTTGCCTTTATAAAGAGATCCCTCTCTGGACCCAGGAGGGCTAGATCCTGAGGTCCCAAAGTGGTTTTGATGTTGTCTTATCTTTTGGTAGAGCCAAACCTGCCAAAACATAGGAACCCCAACATAATGGTGACTCCACTGGGGACGCTTTGAGTAAAACACACCTTTAAACACTTCAAAGACTCAAAGAAGACCATAGTAGCCTTAGTTTGGTGGTTAATCACTATGGTGGACAATATACCTTCTTGAAACATTCTAAACCTTCCACCTGGTGACTCCATAGTTCCTTAATGATTAAAGACTCCACTGGTGATCAGTAGGCCTGCTGATTATCTTGGTTTTCACAAGACTCCACTAGGAGACTGGCCTTCATTACAACATCAGCCATATTAGAAGTAACAAGTAGGATTAAGCTTCTTTGTTTGAAGACAACATACTGGCTTTAAGAACCATTCATACAAGAGCTTATCCTAACCCAAACCCACCTGAAAGAGTTGACAACCCTGAGAGCATTCTTAGGAAATCTCCCACCCCTAGAAAGCCAACTATTTCTAGACACATCCATAGAGCTAACTCTGCACCAGAAAAATTTACAGCTCTATCAGACACTCTTTTTGACTTAGACTTACCAAGCAGTTTACCTAAAACTAAGTCATTCAGTGCTCTAGACCAGTCAGACCTTGAGTTTCCCGGTTCACCATCTCACAGTGGTCAACACATCGGGGATAGAGATACTCCTCCATCTACACCACTGGATATTCATTTCATCCAAAAGTTGGGGCTCTATCATCCTAAATCAGCTCAACAAAGTGTTGTTGGTCCTAGTATTCCCATCATCCACATGCCTGTTGCTCAAGCCAATCCTTTACCTCCTCAAAACACCATTATGGAAGTCTGGTATGCACCTCTGGTGTTACCACAGCCTCTAGTGCCTTTACCCAATGATTATCAGTCAAAAACCCCAAATTTCGCTGCAAAAGAGTCTACCATAGCTCAACACCATGTAGATAGGATGGAAGATTCCTTTGACTATATGGAGATAGATGATGAGACAGTCAAGATGAGAATATTTGCCCAGAGTTTAGGAGGTGATGTGAATAAATGGTTTAAAGGCCTACCTCCTAATAGTATCCCTGATCTTCCCTCTTTATATCAATCCTTCATAAAAAAATGGGAATTCAAGACCAACCCTCTCCAAATCTTAGTAGAATACAAAAATCTCAAAAGAAATGTAGGAGACAGTGTCCATGACTATTCTACAAGGTTTAACAACGTTTATAATGCTCTTCCTCCACACATGAAACCTCCCCAAGGAATGTATTTAGTGAAATATCCTGAAGGATTTGATGTTGACATGGCCTACCAGCTTACGGAGAGAGATTAAAACACATTGGAAGATATGAAAAAAGGAGCAGTGAGTGTAGAAGCTAACCTGATTGAAAAGAGAGCCAGAATGAGGTCTGAGTAAAAGGTAACATATAGGGATGACATATCAACTTCCACATCTAATCCCAAATATGATAGCCTAGCGAAAACCATGGAGAGACTAGGAAAAATGGTGGAAAATCTGATTGTCCAAGTCAGCAACCAGAACAGAAACCAAAATCACAACCAGAACCAAAGATTTAGGAGAAACAACCCTCCTAACAGATAGAGAGACTCTGATCAACAAGTCATACCCCCATTCCAAGAGAATTTCCTTGATGAGGATGAGGGGATAATAGAAGAGTTTGAGGGAACCACAATAAACATGGTGGAAATAGACAACTCAATCCACAACTGTTCCGCAGAAGACAATTAGACCTCACACTCACATTGGGATGAGGAAAGGTTAGAATCTGAGGATTATAGGTTAGGATTTGAAAATTCCATCATGCAGGTCAGAGAGCAGTATGAACTTAGAAGCAAAAATAGCTTAGAAACTTCCAAACCAAAAGCTTCTGAGATTACCATTAAGAAAATGTCTAAGAAAAATCCTAAGGTGACTACTGAAAGCAACAAATCAACAGCTGAGAGTTCTGGGAAGAACAAATAAAGAGACAGCCAAAATGATGATAAAAAAAGTCAAAAAAATAGCAACACTAGCACTGCAGCTAATGCTCCTGATAAAACAGTTACAAACACTGTACATAGTGAGAATCAGCTAATTGATTCTGCCACTAAAGTAGTGGCTAACAAAACAAAGTTGAGTCTTACAAGGAGTCAATCTCCCTTCAATTTGGAAAGTGAGATTGCTAAAATTAAAATCTCTGCCCCACTTTCTGAGCTGGCCACTCAGGATGTATATAAAGGCCAAATTTTGAAAGCTTTAAATCTAGGTAAAAACAGTGACACTGTCAATCTAAGTGATGATCAACCAGCCCTTTTGTTTGGTCCAAATATAGAAGGGAAGTTTCAGGAAGGGGTAGTACCTCCTTTTTATATCAGCCTCAACATCCATGACATGATCCTTCACAACGCAATGCATGACTCTGGGGCTTCACATAACCTGATGCCTAAGGTAGTTATGGAGAAGTTAGGCCTAGAGATAACCCATCCTTATAAAGACTTATATTCATTTGACTCTAGCAGAGTAAAATTCCTTGGCCTAATCAAAGATCTCTATGTGAACCTGACCCAGATTCCAACCAAATCCGTGGTTATGGATGTTGTGGTTGCAGATGTGCCACCTAAGTATGGCATGCTATTGTCCAGGTCATGGGGAGCCAAGCTGCAAGGTACAATGCAGATGGATGGGTCATATGCCACAATCCCTATCTTTAACCAGCTTAGGAGACTGTATAGAGAGGCAAAAATGAATTTTATGGTGAGCAGCCCTGAAAAACCTGAAAATTCACCTCTATACTCTATACATACAGATCTAGACTCCTTTATCCTTTGCAACGATGAATCCATAGACGAGCCAAAACCAAAAGACAGAGATGCAAGCAATAGAGTAGAGCCCACAAACTTCAACATAATGGCCACTCTGGACTTAGAAGAAAACGAAGAAGAAACCTTTGGATAGTGCACTGAATCAGAAACTCAGAGTGAACAAGAACAAGACTACAAACAGCCGACTAGTCATCTCTCTGGACTCCATACACATCATGAAGAAAAAAACACTCCACACCACGTTGTAGACCCTATATTACAACATAATAGTGAAACCAACGTTAGGGAGGAAAATGATGATAAACCTGAAAACGATCCCTTATGGAGAATGAATTTCGATGGGTCTTGAACTAGAAAGAATGTAGGAGCCAGAGTGTGGTTACATAACACTAAGAGTGACTATGCTGAGAGTCATGCCATCAGACTAGACTTTAAATGTACAAACAATCTCGCAGAGTATGAGGCCCTTATCCTAGGCATGAATCTGTTGAAAAAACTAGGAGCCTGAAGGATAGCTATACATGAAGACTCTAATTTAATTATAAAACAAGTGAAAGGAGAATACATAGCGAAACACCCTAGATTGAGAGCGTACAGAAACAATGCTATGGATTTATTGAAAACCTTTATAGAGTATGAATTGGTGTTTGTTCCTAGGAGTCAGAACATAATTGCGAATGTGTTAGCCTGCATAGCTAGTTCATATCATAAAGCTCCTAGTGACAAAAAAATCATCATTCAGAGGAAATATAGAACTGTAGTGCCTGATAATGAGAAATATTGGAAAGTCTTTGAGGGCGACAAGCAGATAGAGGATTTCCTGATTAGCAAGAACGAGTTTGAATTCTTTGACTCAGACTCTAAATCTGATGAAAGCTTGCTGAGTGAAGAGCCCCCCGACGAAGAAAGATCACCACATAACGTAGAAATAAACACTTTAACTGAAGAACTCAGAAATCAAAACGAAGAATATAAGAACACAGAAAAAGAAGAAATAGAGGTGCTGCAGTCAAAAGATAAGAATATACCCAGAGGACTGGCACCTTTAGAGGACCTTTTGATTTTGACGATGTAGTGAAGAAACCCACTATATAACACTCAGACTCTGACGTCGAGGAATGCAACATAGGCACCGAGGAGAAGCCTAAGATGATTAAATTGGCTAAGTCCTTGCCTACAGACATGAAAAAGAAATATATTGACTTATTTAAAGATTTTATCGATGTTTTTTCCTGGAGCTACGAGGACTTAAAGGCCTACGATACAGACATTATACAACACAAGATCCATTTGCAAGAAAAACAAAAACCCTTCAGACAGAAACTTCGCAGAATTAACCCGAAACTACTGCCTCTAGTCGAAAAGGAAATCAAGAAGATGTACAAGGTAGGAATTATAGTGCCTGTGAGGTTCTCCGATTGGGTTGATAGCCTTGTAGCTGTGAGAAAGAAGACAGGTGAGATTAGACTGTGCATCAATTTCAGAAACCTTAACAGAGCTTCACTTAAATACAATTACCCCTTACCAAAAATGGAACACAGCCTACAGAGGATAGTTGGCTCAAAAAGGATCTCCCTGCTAGACAAATTTTTAGGCTATAACCAAGTTTTAATACTCCCAGAAGACCAACTCAAAACAGCTTTCACCACTCCATGGGGCACTTTTATGTACATAAAAATGCCTTTTGGGCTAATGAACGCTGGTGCGACCTTCCAACAAGCAATGGACATAGCCTTTTCGGAGGAAATAGGGCACTTCATTGTCATCTATCTGGATGACATAACGGTCTACTCCAAGACTAATGAGGAGCACCTAAAACATCTGAGAAGAGTTTTTGAAAAATGTAGAAGGTTCGGCCTATCTTTAAATCCCAAGAAGACTGTATTCAGGCTTCAATAAGGTAATCTTATTGGCCATATTATATCAGAGAAGGGAATTAAGATAGACTTGCAAAGAGTTGAGGGAATACTGCAGATTACACACCCAAGAAACACAAAAGAGTTACAGTCCTTTATTGGGAAAATTAACTTCTTAAGGAGGTTTATTCCCAACGTAGCTGAGCAACTCAGGGATATGACAAAAATGCTGGAAAAAGGTGTAGGAGTTAAGTGGACTGTAGAGGCTAAAAATCTTTTGAATTAGTTAAAATTGCACTCACCCGGGGACCTGTCCTAATCAGCCCAGATTTCTCAAAGGATTTCCTGATATTTTCCTTTGCCTCCGAGCATACAGTGGCTACAGTCCTACTGCAGAAAAATCCAGAGGGAATGGAACAACCTATTGCTTTCTTCAGCAAGGCTCTAAGGGATGCACCCTTGAAATATAACATAATGGAAAAATAGGCCTATGCCTTAGTAAAGGCCTTGAAAGACTTTAGGGTGTATATACTGCATTCTCACATCATTGCCTACGTGCCAAACATAGTGGTAAAAGACATTTTGTCCCAAGATCCTGATGGAAAGAGGGGAAAATGGATCACTGTAATATTAGAATATGACCTAGAAATAAAACCCACAAAGCTGATCAAAGGTTAGGGCTTAGCTCAACTAATGGTTGAATCTAACTTGCAAGCCCTTGACATAAACATGGTAGATGCCCTGGATGAACATGAAGGATTGCCTAATCCCACAGTTGAAGAATGATTTCAGAATTCTCCTTGGTATTCTGATATCCTATATGTACTCACAAACCTCAATGCCCCTCCTAATTTATCAAAGACTAAGGCTATATTCCTAAAGTTAAAGGCCAGAAACTATTGCATATTGAATGCATTTTTATACTGGAAAAATTCAAATGGTTTGTTGCTTAAATGTTTGACTGAAACTGAAGTAGAGAGGATTAAATAGGAGTTCCATGCAAGAGAGTGTGGAGGCCATTTAAACTGGAAAGCCACTTCTAACAAAATACTCAGAGCTAGCTATTACTGGCCTACAGTTTTCAATGACATCCACAAAATGATAATTTCCTGCCATAAGTGCCAGATTTTTGAAGGCAAAAGAAAACTCATCCCTTTACCATTGCAGCCTATTACTGTTGAGGCTCCCTTTCAACAATGGGGCCTAGATTTCATGGGAGAAATACACCCTACATCTTCTACTCAACACAAGTGGATTCTTATAGCCACAGACTATTTCACAAAATGGATAGAGGCCATCCCTTCTAGGAATGCCACAGATTCTGTCATCATTAAATTCCTAGAAGACCACATCCTCTCTATATTTGGCTGCCCTAAAAAGATAATAACTGATAAAGCTGTTGCTTTTGGATCCAATAAAATGATTGATTTTTTTCACAGGTATCGGATAGCACTCATTCATTCAACTGCTTATTACCCACAAGGTAATGTGTTAGCTGAATCATCAAAGAAGAGCTTGGTGACCATTATCAAAAAGCTACTTGAAAAGAATAAAAAGTCATGGCATAACAAGTTAGTCCATGCTTTGTGGGCTGATAGGCTAAAAACAAAGAAATCCATTGGCATGTCACCATATCAGCTTGTTTACGGAATAGAGGCAGTGTTTCCTACCAGCCTAAGGGTACTAGTGATTAAACTAGTCCAAGAGATTCAGACAGAAGAGGACAACATGGTGAGGAGGATAAATCAAACAATTCATCTCCAACAAACAAGAGAAGAAGTCTATAACAGAGCTCTGAAAGTGCAGGAAAATATAAAGAAGTTGTTTGATAAGAGAACAAAAGCTTGTGACTTCAAAATTGGAGATAAGGTCCTTAAGTGGGACTCTAGGAGAGAAAACAAAGGAAAGCATGACAAATTTGACAGTTTGTGGTAGGGTCCTTACATCATCCAATCCACCATTGGTCGAAATGCCTTTTTTCTGCAAGAGCTAGATGGTACAGATCTATTTGGGGGTCCTATCAATTGCAGGATGCTCAAGCATTACTACTGCTGATTTCCAGTTTACAATTTTCATTCCCATTGTAAATACCATTGCTGTGTTTTTCTTTCAAAGAAAAAGAGAAAATGTTTCAAAAAAGAGATAAAGAGAGGTTCAGACATGCTCAAAACATGAACCTCTGAAGTGCAAAATATTGGCTTTAATATGATCAAAACCTGAGCCAAATCAAGTAAAGAAGTTGGTTCTAATATGCTCAAAATATGAACTAGCAAAGAAGAAAGAAGAATTAGCTCTAACAAGCCCAAAACCAGAGCTGAAGTGAAGAGGAAAGTGACTCTAACAAGCTCAAAACTTGAGCCACAAAGAAAGAAGGATGCTTCAAAGTTTCAAGATTTCAAGCCTCCAATATTTTGTTTTCAAGTTTCTACAATTTCAGTTCATGTGCAGTTGTCTTTATGCCATGGACCCACAACAAACTAGACTGTCTAATCCTGGTTTGATTGTTTTTAAATTTTTGTTGTAGAATGTAGAGAAGAAATCTGCTCGATAGTTTAATCCTAGCAGATATTAGATTAGGTAGAGAAACTATTAGGCCAACAGTTTAATATGGTCTCATGGAGGAATAAGAGTAGAATTAGACTAGTTTTTTTTCTGCTTTCAATAAAAAAAATGATGAAGAAGGTCTACAAATTCAAATGCACCTTGAAGAAAAAATGTTAGGACTGTAGGATGGGTAAGTAGATTGTTTGGGGAATGCTTTATGTTGATTAATATCCATCATGTTTGTAACAACTGAATCAAAGAAGAGAATATGGTTCAAAGATCAGGCATCTGGCCTAATTCCCAAAGAATATTCCTGAAGTTCTTGACACCTTCAAGAAGATGTCATCCCCATGTGGAGCCACTGTTAGCCACCTATAAATTTTTTTTCAAGCAAATAGGTGGCTAAATATTTTTATGAGACTTCAAGAGATACATTTCCTATGAAAATATCTCATTCTTGAAGCCTCTATGTGTCCTTTGCCTTTGAAAATATCTTCACTGCTATTTTCATCAAGAAATCCTCACTGTCTGTGAAAAAATCATGCTCAGAAAGGCCTCCATTTTCCCCTTTGTATCTCTGCAAATTCCCCATTTTAACCCCTTTTTTCCCCTTCTCAAATTTCCCTTTTGACCCCCAAAATCCCTTCCCAAGTCTTCAAAACCATCCAATTCCCCTTTAAAAACCAAGTGAAATCCCTTCATTTGATTTTAAAATCCCTCTTTCCTCCTACCGGAACCTCTTCTAAGCCTTAAAAACATCGTTTTAGGCAAAAAAACCCACTTTTTATCAATAATAGGCTTAGCCCCTTTCGGCCCAGCCCTTAACCACTTCCCCTCCATGAACCCAAGCGCTAAGACCAAGCACTAAGCCATAGAGCGCTAATCACATCGGAAGTTTGTTGCGATGCATTTTTCTCTTTGTTATTTGAAAACTTCCTATGCGAGATGATATTTGTTCTGTCGGCCTTTGGTGCAATATCCACCGTAGATCTATACAGATCTGACGGTCCGTGAAAATCTTACTGCACGCCCATAACATCCATTTGTGACCCTTTGATGATGATCTCCATCGTTGATTCACATATAAATCCAATGGCCATTGCAACGCTGAGCCCATTGCCAATCGAAACTTTTCATTGTGCCACCCTCCAATTTCCCAATTGGCCGATCACCGATTGGATCCTGGCTGTTGAATACACAAGAACCAACGGCCAAGATATGATCTCGCTCCGCCTCGTGTTCCCCGATTGGTCACTCCCGATCCAATCCTGACCGTTGATCTTCCGTCGATCCGACGGTCCAGATGCAATCACAACATCGTCCCATCGGAGTTTTGGCCCCTGCCTCCTCTGGTTACGATTGAATCTTAGCTGTTCGTCCCATTCGATCCGGCAGCTAGGGTTTCTCCTGCGCATTCACCGGCTCCTTTTCTTTCGCTTTCCCACTTTCGATCTTGACTATCCATCACGCTGATCGAACAGCTCACATTAAAACCACCTGCGGCTTGACCCCACCTTACCAATCGCGCAACTGTCCATATCGCACTCCATCCCCCACCGTCGGATCTCGCAGTCCCAGATCCAACGGCCAGCATCAATATCGTGTAACTTTGGTGTCCAAGGTTTAACAGTTCAAATTCACGCGATATGGGCGGTTTTATTTCACCACGTGTCAGGCGGCGGACCATATCGCGTAATTTTGGGAAAATTTTGAACCCACCCTTTTGGTGTGTGAAAACAGTTGTTTTCCCTTGGAAAACCACTTTCCCACATCTGCTCCTGAAAGACCATCTAAATATTTCGACCGTTGATCTATTCGGATAAACGGTCCACAATGCATTGCGTTCTCCATTCACATTTTTCCATCACGCTACCACAAAATTTTATCGGGTCATCTTGACCGTTGATCTCCTCCTGAGATCTAACGGCCCAAATTCCATCGCCCTCCACCCATGCTGGGTCCCACCATATAATATGCCCGAATTTCATTCATTTTCATGGATTTCCTTTGTATTCTGCCAAAGGGTTAACTTTTAATGTTTTACATTAAAATTCATGTCTCTCTCCCTGACCTTCTTAAGCCACTCCATTGGTTAATCATCGCCGTCAATCGTCACCACCAGATCTAATCTAACAGCCCACAGCCATTCCTCCAGCAAACCTCCATCATATTAGTTTTACACTGCATCCATCCTCCCTCCCGCATGGATTTCTTAACATATTTGTTTTTTTTGCAGGGTTACAGGCGGTGGAAACCGCCATTGCTCACAGTCACTGTCATAGTCACACAGAGCACAAAGAAGGCCATTTTTAGAAACTGAGATTGCAGAGAAAATGCCTGGGAAGGTGTTGGAATGAAATAATTCATTAAAGAACAATGTTTAACTCTTTAAAACCATCCAGCACCATTAAAAAACCATTTTCATAGACAGAGACAGTCACAGAAGCGACAAAAAGTATCAGTGGAGAATTAAAGAGGTTTAAAGCCTGTTAGTGAAGATTTTAAGCTCTAATTCAGTGTTTAATGGGAAAATGTACCATATTTAAGACCGATTGATTAACACAAAATACCTAATGAGGCCTAAAGCTCAGAAAATAATCTTATCAGTGTCTCACATCAGCAAAATATTCTTTCCCGTGAAAGGACAAGTTACCATACTGTTTTTTATTCTACATCGAGCTCTAGAGAAGATCTCCACTCTGATAGAAAGTCCTAAAATGTTGCCAGAGAATTTGTTATGCAGTTTGGCAGACCGAAATTCATTTATCTGCATTTTTCTTATCACCAGAGTACTACAGAGTACTACAGCCTAAAGCACATCAAAGAACATACCCAGAGTTATTATCAGCCTATCGAAGACCACTCTTTCACCCAAAGAGTACTGAAAATCAATGCATAGATATTAAGACAGAATGGGCCTCGAGCCACACTTCTTCTTCTGTTTTAATGTTTCATTTAGTGTTTCATCTACCTCCTTTGCCTCTCTTTCAGCTATAAGAACTCAAGAAAAACACCTTGTAAAGGTTGTTGGTTGTTGATCGGATATTTGTGAATTGCAAGCTATTTTTCTTTAGATATTGTTATGTGTGTAAAGTTGTAAGATAGGTTGAGGAAGATGATTTCAGACTGAATGTCAAGCTATTGGAAAATGTTGTGTATGACTGGTGTTTCTCTTTAATATGACAAGCACATTTCTTTGGATCTTGATTTAAAGCAGTGGTGATGTTTTCTGCCTTTGTCTCTGTTTTCCTTTTGTAACTCATTACATTTCATTTCTCCGGTAAGAATCATAAATCTGGCTTAGGATATACCCATGTATGGTACCCTAATGCTCCTGCTCTTCTTATCTTTGATGTTTTCTATCGATTTTTTTATCTGAGAACTAATTCAAGATAATTTAACCAGTGTAGTAGTTGTTATTCACTGCTAACTGATGTATGAATTTACGAATCTATTCTTAGATGTTCTTGTTGGGTTTTAATTGAAAGAATTGAGATAATGGGAGCTTAGAATGCTGATTCTGTCTCACTAGGATATTTTTCAATCAATTGAACCTTTCTAAGTTCCCCTAAGTTTAATGTCGAAGCATTGAAAGTTCAAAGCCTTTCTCTGATCGCAGGCTTCACATTTGTGTTTAAATCTTAAGCGTTTCTTGTTGTCTGAAGAGTTAGCCTTTTAGGGTTTGGATCATAGGTGTTTAATGGCATGCCCTGTCCCTAGATCTTCTTCCTAAGTGGTCACCTCAGAGGTTTCCTTGTCATTCACCTTCATTCTTTATCATTTCATACCACACTATCATCTTTAAAGATCCTCTGTTTTAGATGACTAACCCAATTGAAAGCCTTAGATACTGAATAGCAAGTAAACCCTGTTGTGACTCCATTGCCCAATGGTCTCGAGTGTTCTCTAAATTATCCCTCCTTTGCCTAAAATCTTCTTTACTCACCCTTTGTCTTGTATTGAACCCTTCCTTCATGATTCCCAACAACCAAACAAATAGAAAAAAACAAACCTCGTGCCTTATAACTAGCCTAATACCTTGAAACTGAACTTCAAAGACATATACCTTTGCCTTTATAGAGAGATCCCTCTCTGGACCTAGGAGGGCTAGATCCTGAGGTCCCAAAGTGGTTTTGATGTTGTCTTATCTTTTGTTAGAGCCAAACCTGCCAAAACATAGGAACCCCAATACCAACCACACTCAACTCCAATTTCATGAGCTAACTAAGTCTATCACACTCAGTTAGCTATTACAAGTGATTATCAGATAATATTACAATTTATTGTCCAATTTATTTAAGGGATAAATAAATTTGACACACATTTCTTCTAATGTAATTAAGAAATAATTAAATCAAAAGCCTCCATGGTAGCCATATCTGGATGTTGTTCTAAATGCCAATTTCACTATTTCTTTTTTCAAATTTCAACAAATTTCACCTTCACTAACCAAACTACAGAATCCCGTAGTGGCACTTGTCATAGTCCCATTGACAAAAAATGAAGAAGATTCTCTGCATGTTGACTAGGCTGCCATGTCATTGCCTTGTACCTATTCTACAATTTGTTTTTTTAATTTTCCAGTTCTAAATGATGATCAACAGACCATAAATTCTTCATACTAACTTGGTTTTCGATGAAAAGAGATTCTTTGGATTCCTGGAGACGGGCCAGTCATCGTCGTTCAGCTTGAAATCAATTCTGAGCACTTTAATTTTTGACCTAAATATTAAGCCTCTGATCATTCCTCCCCACTAGAGGCCTTGTGGACCCAAAAATATCTATGATTATTGATCATGTGAATGAGGTTATTTTTCCCGCACCCTTCGAGTCTCTATCCACTGAAATTTTTTGAATTTCATCATTTGGAGATTCTCACAAAAAGTCAACATTTTCCTTGATTCTTGTGACCTTCTCTTGCTGTCATTGACACCATCATGCTGCAATATTTTTGAATTTGCAGAACAAAAAGTTATTCTTGTAGAAACCATCTTGTTCCTACCTTGGTCTGTTGGCAATATGATGCAATGTGTTGTCCTTGATGGCAACCTACTTAATTAAGTTGTCCTTGATGGAAACTGACTTGATGAGTTGTCTTTGGATAACAACCTATTTGTTAATTATGTATCTACAGATCAGCTCAGAAGTAACAGAGAAATGATGAATAAATGATGAATAAAATATGTCTCAAAGAATATGTGGGTTTGTAAAGGAAAAGTAGCGTATGTACGCGGAAAAGTACGTACCAAGTAGCGTATGTCTATTTGCGCTCTAAATTTATAAAACCAGGGGACATTACCAATGTATTGGCCCACTGTATTGAGCACTGGATTATCTAATTGATCCCGTCTAGGAATACCATCAGCGGTTGAGTGATTTTGACTCATGGTATTGACAAAGGCTAAATCTATATAAGGAGAAGAAGATCATAGTGCAAGGTGTATATAGGTCTGGGTTTCAATGAATACTTCACTCTGAAGAATATCTACATGGAATGGGTAACATTTTATTGATTGATTTGAATTAATAATGCACCTATGAAGAAAATGATGAAGAGGGATCTCTAGATCTGAAATGACTATGTATTCTCTAGATCTGTTTATGGAATGTTTAGATATGATATGTGGCGAATATTTTCTGAAGTAAAGGGTAAGATCTGAGCTATTTATCTATTCTGAAGAGTTTCACAGCCCTACAATGTTTGCAAATCTATACGCAGGTTCATGGAAGAGAAAGCGCGTATATACGCAGGTTGGCCTCAGAAAAAGTGCGTATAGAATATGAGGTCAGTTCTGAAATATGTGCAGCTGTATACGCAGGTTTGTCTCCGAGAAAGCGCGTATATACGTAGGTTCAGTGAAGTAAAAGCGCGTATGGAATCTAGGGTTTGTTGAAGTATTTGGAATGAAATGTCTGATCTATTTTGTTGTTTTACTGCTATCTGTCAATGATGTATTCATACAGATCTGGGTTGGTTGAATGTTGAATATGCTACTGATTATGTTGATTGAAGATCAAGTTGTTGGTTGATTGTTGATGATTCAATGAATGAATTGATGAAATTATAAGTTTCAGTTTTATGTATGTTGAGCTTAAATTTGTGGAGTGGGTCCAATCTGAAAATCTGATGAAAAGAGGTCTATAAGGTATGTTGTGAGGAAGCTGTTGGATCCAGTATGAAAATTGATGAAATGTGGTCCATAGAGGTGCTGAAGGTCGAAGCCTTCAGTGAGGGGGTTGTAGCTCCCTTCCAGTGGTAGCTAGTAAACGAGAGCAAGGGGGTAGTATCTCCTTCCAGGAGAGGCTGGTAAACAAGTGTAGGGGGTAGTAGCTCCCTTCCAGGAGAGGCTGGTAAACGAGATCAGGGGGTTGGAGCTCCCTTCTAGTAGTGGCTGGAGAACGGGAGAAGGTTGCAGCCTTCTGCAGGTGGGTGCCTGCGTGCTGGTATGATTCTGCGCCATTACAATGTTGTAAGAAGTTTTCTTTATAATAAATATTGAAGACAGAGATGACAACAGCAGTGGTTTTCTCCCAAATTGGGTTTCCACCTTGAATACTGGTGCTCATGTGTGTTTCTTATGTGTGATGGTTTATTCGGTTATTACTACACATATTTACTGCTTACTAAACATCTGATGAATGAATGATGCAATGATCTAAGTAAAGAATTAAATGCATAATAAGAGCTCTGGACATACGCAATTTTGCTTAAGGATATCCGCGTGTATACGCGAGTTTTTTTTAGTAAAGTAGCATATGGGTTTTAGAGAAAGAAAAAGTAAAAAATTTTCAGTCAGCTCTAAATACTGATTCACACCCCCCCCCCCCCTCTCAGTATTTTTCCCAACAATTGGTATCAGAGAAGGTCCTTCTGCAAAAGCTTGATCGCTTGAAGGAGATCCATTGCAATGGGAAGCCATGAAGGAGTATTTTCTCTAAAGCCACCTCTATTCAATGGAAGTAATCTGTTATTCTGGAAGATATGAACAAAATAATATTTGCAAAGTCTTGGTGTAGAAGTATGGGAAATCATGGAAGAAGGTTATCAGTATCCGGCAATTATTCCTACTGATGCAGCAGAAAGGAAGAAATATGAAATCAATGCCAAAGCAGTCAAACTTTTATTAGGAAGCATGTCTGAATCATAATTTGTTAAAGTGATGCAATTAAATTCAGCAAAAGAAATATGGGACAAAATCATTCTAAGCTATGAAGGAGATACAAAGGTAAAAAGTGCAAAAATCCAAACTCTCAGAATTGAATATGAAAATTTAAGGATCCATAGTGATGAGAGTATTGCCAGTTTCTTTTTACGTCCAGATGATATTGTAAATCGTATGAGAAATTTGGGTGAAACCATAACCGATACTACTCTGGTGGAAAAAGTCTTAAGATCTTTGACTTCAAAATTTGAGTCAAAAGTATCAGCTATTGAAGAAAGGCAAGATCTTCAAACTCTTACTATTGTTCAACTACATGGTATCCTGACTGCTTTTGAAATGAGAAAAGGAGGTCCCTCTCAAATCAGAGAAGTTGCCTTTAAGGCATGTGCAAAAGGAAAAGAAAAGGAAGTTGTCAAGGAATCAAGTTATATATCAAAAGAAGAAGAAGCAAATTTTGTGAGAAGACTCCAACTAGGTATTGGAAGATTAAGAGGTAAGCTTCCCTTAAAGTGTTTTGCTTGTGGAAGAGTTGGTCATTATGCTGCTAAATGTCCTTATGAAGAAAATCATGATAAAGGGAAACAATTTTAAAAGGGAAAGAGTTATTATACAAATGAAGATAATGATGAAGTGTCAAATGAGGATGAAGAAGATTCTGACCAAGATCTGCAAGTGCTCAAGGCAAGGAAGCAAAAGAAGAAGGCTACTAAAAGAAAGGAGATATCCCAGAAAACATGTGCAGTAGAAAATGAAGAAGATAAAACAAGTATTGATTGTTGTTCTTATGATTCACTTTCTTGTGCATGCAATGGTGAAGATAGTGAAAGTAATGTTATGGATCTAGAAGAAGTTCTCAAGATTAAAGTTGAAAATCAACAAAGATTATTTAATGAGAGAGAATCTATCTACAAAGATATGATCTCTAGAATGAATGGATAGATAAAAAAGTATCAAAGGTTGTACGATGAAGTAACCAATCACAGTGAAGGACTTGAAGCAGAAATCATCTCTCTGAAAGAAGATCTGGAAAAATCAAATAAGAAGAATGAAGAACTTCTACAAACATTTGAAGAACAAGAAAATGGGTTGAAGGAAGATATTTTAAAATTGAATGATCAAGTAGAAGAAGGAAGAAGGGTCGAAGAAAGTATGAAGAAGCAATGACAAAGATTGGAGGTTGAGGTAAACATTTTAAAAGGTAAATTAGAATAAAAGGATAAACTCTTGAGGTTTCAAGATAGTACTAAAATTCTGGACAGTACTCTTAGTAGTCAAAGGTCTCCTTCTGTTAAATTTGGTCTTGGTTTCCATGAAACTGTTAAAGGAGAATCTAGTTCACAAGAAAGTGCTAAAGATTCAAAGGATATCAATGCAAAACGTGAAGTGTTGAAAGAAACAAAAGGTCTACCGACAATCTTGAACTCTCAAAAAAAATCATTCCCTCCTTTGATCAATAATGTTGAATGCTTTAAATGTCATAATTATGGGCATGTTGCAGCCAATTGCAGAAGCAGATTGTTTTAGTCACAAACAAACAGATTCTACACAGAAAGGCACTCAGGTTTCTTTAAGGTATATTGTTTTTCATGCAGCAAGTTTGGTCATAAAGCAGCTGATTGCAATAGAATAAAGAATAGAAAAACACATTATGATCCCTATGCTTAATTTTCTGGTCACACAAGATGTTATGCTTGTAACAAGTATGGACATGTAGAAAAAGAGTGCAGGATGAATAGATCTGAGAAATTGGATAATTTCCAGCACACAATAAGAAATTTCAAGCAAAGTTGGAAAAGGAAGGAGGACCGGTCAAAAACGTAGGGGATAATAATCTTACTGCAGTCTTCCGCTTCTAAAGCTTACTTCTCATAATGACTGCAGGAGTGATGTGAGATACATTATAGGGATTAGTAATGTATCATCACAAGGGGAGAAATAGATGGTGATTCCCATGGTTGGTTTGGTAATTCTGGCTGTGTATATTTCTAACAGTGCATCTGATGTGAAGAAGATAGGTACAAGTGGTATAAGTTCAGGGGGAGATGGAATTGTGAAATTTTTCTGTATTTCATTTTCCATACGCGATTTTCGTGAACTAAAGCCGCGTATACACGTTAGTTCCGTTGGAGACAAAAGCGTATGTTTTTCTAATAAGAAAAACACTGAGTCAGCTCAAGGACAGGAGCACAGTTTTAGGGGGAGCATTAGCCTTGCTGAGAGTAATGCATTGTTGGCATTATGATGGTTTTGAAATATGATCTCTTTCTTGAGGTATTTTTGGTATTGGTTATAAAAATTCATATTTGTAACTTGATGAAAAGGTTATGTTGAGACCTATGATGTAAATTGTTATATTCAGTGATGTAAGGACTTCTTCAAATTTGTAAACCCACTTGGTTGGGTAGTTGAGTCAAAATGTGTAAACCCACTTGGTTGGGTACTTGAGTCACATATGTAAATCCACTTGGTTGGATCATTGATGTAAGTATGAGTCCTTGGTGATAGGAAAGGTCATAAAGTCATGTACTTCATTAAAAAATATGTTTGAAGATTCAACGTGAACTCAGGGGGAGCAGGGTAAATTCAGTGCACATCAGATCTACAGAGCTCTTCTTTCTACAAGAGAAGAAAAACCTTGTTTTGGTTTTGATCCACCCTTTTCCCTTGATGTCAAAGGGGGAGAGTATCATGGTGTTTGAATAAATGTTATAATCAATGTATCTATCTGGTGTGGTGATCAAACACCATCATGGTTGCCATCAAGTCCAAAGGGGGAGATTGTTGGCAATATGATGCAATGTGTTGTCCTTGATGGTAACCTACTTGATGAAGTTGTCCTTGATGGAAACTAACTTGATGAGTTGTCTTGGATAGAAACCTATTTTTTAATGGTGTATCTACAGATCAGCTCAGAAGTAATAGAGAAATGATGAATAAATGATGAATAAGATATGTCTCAAAGAATATGCGGGTTTGTAAAGGAAAAAATAGCGTATGTACGCAGAATAGTACGTACCAAGTAGCGTATGCCTATTTGCACTCTAAATTTATAAAACCATGGGACATTACCATGGTATTGGCCCACTGTATTGAGCGCTGGATTATCTAATTGATCCCGTCCAGGAATACCATCAGCGGTTGAGTGGTTTTGACTCATGGTATTGACAAAGGATAAATCTATATAAGGAGAAGAAGATCATAGTGCAAGGTGTATATAGGTCTGGGTTTCAATGAATACTTCACTCTGAAGAATATTTGCATGGAATGGGTAACAGTTTATTGATTGATCTGAATTAATAATGCACCTATGAAGAAAATGATGAAGAGGGATCTCTAGATCTGAAATGACTATGTATTCTCTAGATCTGTTTATGGAATGTTTAGATATGATATGTGGCGAATATTTTCTGAAGTAAAGGGTAAGATCTGAGCTATTTATCTATTCTGAGGAGTTGCACAACCCTACAATTTTTGCAGATCTATACGCAGGTTCATGGAAGAGAAAGCGCGTATATACGCGGGTTGGCTTCAGAAAAAGCGCGTATGGAATATGAGGTCAGTTCTGAAATATGTATAGATGTATACGCAGTTTTGTCTCCGAGAAAGCACGTATATACGCAGGTTCAGTGAAGTAAAAGTGCGTATGGAATCTAGGGTTTGTTGAAGTATGTGGAATGAAATGTCTGATCTATTTTGTTGTTTTATTGCTAGCTGTAAATGATGTATTCATACAGATCTGGGTTGGTTGAATGTTGAATATGCTGCTGATTATGTTGATTGAAGATCAATTTGTTGGTTGATTGTTGATGATTCAATGAATGAATTGATGAAGTTATAAGTTTCAGTGTTATGTATGTTGAGCTTAAATGTGTGGAGTGGGTCCAGTCTAAAAATATGATGAAAAGAGGTCTATAAGGTATGTTGTGAGGAAGTTGTTGGATCCAGTATGAAAATTGATGAAACGTGGTCCGTAGAGGTGCTGAAGGTCGAAGCCTTCAGTGAGGGGGTTGTAGCTCCCTTACAGTGGTAGCTGGTAAATGAGAGCAAGGGGGTAGTATCTCCCTTCTAGGAGAGGCTGGTAAACAAGTGCAGGGGGTAGTAGCTCCCTTCTAGGAGAGGCTGGTAAATGAGATCAGGGGGTTGGAGCTCCCTTCTAGTAGTGGCTAGAGAATGAGAGAAGGTTGCAGCCTTCTACAGGTGGGTGCCTGCATGCTGGTATGAGTCTGCACTAGTACAATGTTGTAAGAATTTTTCTTTATAATAAATATTGAAGACAGAGACGACATCAATGATGGTTTTCTCCCGAATTGGGTTTCCACCTTAAATATTGGTGTTCATGTGTGTTGCTTATGTGTGATGGTTTATTCTGTTATTACTGCACATGTTTACTACTTACTAAACATCTGATGAATGAATGATGCAATGATCTAAGTAAAGAATTAAATGCATAATAAGAGCTCTGGACATTCGCAAGTTTGCTTAAGGATATCCGCGTGTATATGCGAGTTTTGTTTAGTAAAGTAGCGTATGGGTTTTAGAGAAAGAAAAAGTAAACAAATTTCAGTCAGCTCTAAATACTAATTCACCCCCCCCCCCTCTCAGTATTTTTCCCAACATGGTCAATAATCAAATGAAAATTAAAAACTCTCACCTTGCACATTGTCACCACAGCAATTTTTAGCTGATATCACTTTGTACTTGCGTCGACTCTTGACCAAGTATCTTCGCCATTTCCATGTACCTTTTGGAAACCATAAACCATCATTTTTGGAACCCATGCCTTCTTTTCCGAGCTTCTTTGTCGCTTTCTCTTTGACTTTTTCATTCTCATGCACTGACATCCTATTTCTAACACTACTCAACACTGATGTTGACTGCTGAAAATGTTTTACATCTTATTCACCTTCTTTCAAAGGCAACTTGTTAAAATCCTAAAACAATTCATTACAAGCATAAGCATATTTTTGAAAAGTTTGATTCCAAACATCTCTTTGTTTGATCATCAACAATGTCAAGTTTTGACTTGTATTCACTATCCTCTTCATTTCACTTGCATGTATAAGAGACAAACCTATCTTCTTATAATGCGCTCTAATTATGTACTCAATACCATATTTAAACAAGTGGTACTTATTCTCATGGTGTTGAAATACTTCTTTCCTATCATATAGATAAGGACTTCCCAATACAATACCTGATATCTCAAACGACACCACATCAAGCTCAACTTCGTCAAGAAAGTTTGAGTTGACGACAAATCTTATTAAGCACTTCCTTGTAACCTACAAGTTTTCATTATTGCATATCCAACCCAAAGGATATGGTCTTGGATATATAATAGTTTCAAGGCCTAGCTACTTAACCAAGTCTTCAGAAATCAAGTTAGCTTGTGACCCACTATCAAAAATTGTATCAATCTTGGTATGTTTAGAGACAACTCTAATATGGAAAAGTTCCATTCTTGTATATTCATCATGAGTATCATTTGAACAATTTGAAGAACTAGTGCTTGAAATATGTTCACCTTTCAAACCCATGAATGTAATCTTTGTCTCATCTCCTGAATCTGACCCTAAGTCATGTTCAACTATAGCAACAGTTTTACCCTTCTCTTTGGCTTTCAGTCTGTTTGGTTTCAATTCTAGATGAAGTTTCCAACATTGGTCTTCATCATGGCCAGTCTTTGAACAATTTTTGCATGTGAGTTTTTCCTTATCTCTTTTTACAAAGCTATTTATTTTTCCTCTTCCATAAAAATTTCCTTTTCCTTTACCCTCACTTTCACTTTTCTCATGCATTTTTTGTTTCCCTCTTGCCTCTAAGTGTGTGGCTTGAACACAAACTTCATCTAAATTGCTTGGGTTAAACATAAGGATAATATGTTTCAAATAGGAATGTAAACCCCCATTATATTTCAAGAGTGTATCTTGGGAAATCAAGTTTATTCCTAACAATAAAGCCCTCTTTATAAACTCTTGGGTATACTCTTGAAATTTTTAGCCCTTGAGTTGCCTAAAGTTTTTCCAACTCATGGTTAATTTTTCATATAGGCTAATGGATAAAAATATCTTTTAATGGAAGAAATAAACTCAACCCAAGAAATGGATATCTTACCATTGATTCACTTTTTCTCTTAAGTCTTTTCTTCCCACCAAACTAGGGCTTCTCCTTCTAGACTTAATGAAGCCAAATGGATCTTTATGTCGTCCTCATGAAGGTTCTAAATTCTGCAATACACCTTCAATTGATGTATCCAATTGTCAAGCCTCTCTACATTTACCTCGCCATTGTACATGGGAAGTTCAAACTTAATGTCCAATTTGAGTAATGGAGTTTTTCCTTTTGTGGCTTTTGAGTGAGTGTGAGTGGTTTTTTTTGGTGGAAGTGGAAGATGATGCTGATGGAGATAACGAGGAGGATGAATATGGTGGAGATGGAGGTGGCTTTCCTCCAGTCCCCTTTGAACTCCTCTCTTCAAGGCTTCTTACCATCTAAAGTTCCTTCTCCATATGGAGGCTTAGAACCTTCTCTTGCCATCCCAACAGTAAATGCATCAAACATAACTTTAACCATCCTCCTTATGTATTTGAAGTCTCTCTTGACATTTTCCTCTTCTGAATGTCCTTGAGTCTCTCCAACACCTAACATGATGGCTATGGATTCAATCTCAACTTCTGATGCTTTTACCTCTTCAATCTCAGCTTCTTGAGACAAAAAATGAGGTTCTTCAAGTGTAGCTATGAGTGGAAATTTGGGTGAAGATGGTGCTCTTGTAGCTCTCCTTCCTCTAGTCCTAATCTAAGGACTTGCAACCAACAATTTCCCTTCACCTTTCTGCAACTTTAACCTTGTCAGCATCACAATTTTACAACCATTAAACTTGCACAAATCTTCAAGAAAATATCAAGAAAATAACCTTGAATTTAGACCAAAGATATGATACCAAATTGATTTGATTATGAATATTAGATTTGTTGTGCTAATTTCATTTTTAGATATAAAACTTATTTACTAATCTTATGGTTGATGTACAGGTTTCCTTGTTCCTTACGTGTGAAAAAACAAGAAATTAAACTGAGTTTTATGAGTGAACTTAAGAGCATAAAGTATGAATTTAAAATGATGAACACCAGAAACATAAATAACAACAAACCATCACAATTGATCCATTAAAACCAATTTTTGATGAAGGATTTCACACCTCCTCAGCAACATTTCCTTGGTCCAGCTTCCATGGCTTGGACCTCTGTATTAGCTCAACAATGCTCAAATTGTTGTTTACATGCATCAAATTCTATTAGAAAACACTCCAATGAGTTCACAATTTCTAAATATATCATAAATGACTATTTATTTAGTCAATTTGGCATTCATATGCTCTAGGCATGGCCTTCCCTCCTGGTGGCCCTAGGCTTCAAAATTATTCAAGGTAAAAAAAACCTCTGTAAAATTTCTCCTCTACCTCTAAAACCTATTCCAATGTGTTCATAGCATGCAAATAAGTGAATAATGACTCTTTTTGAGCCCAATTTGGTCAAAAATTTCTCAATATAGGCCTCATTAAAGTTTTCCCTAGCTTCTGCCTCTAAATCTGGAAAACTACCAGTTAGCTCCGACAAATCTAGAAGTGGCGCTAAATTTAGGGAATATGCCAAAACTACCACAAAATGTTAATTGTAGTGAATTAATGGCTAAGCATGATTAACTAGTGGATTAAATGCACACTAATCTGAAATTAACTAAGCACTAGGACTTGGTCATGTATCGCAGTCTTATGAGGAGGAGGGCTGGCCCGCACCGTTCCACCGCCATTGGGTCCCACTATGCATTTAAATACAATGTGGTGCACATAAATTTCAAATCTTATGGCCATAGCCCATTGGTAAATCCAAGAAATGGAGTGGGGGAGGTCATGGGGTTGAACCCGGACCTCGCTCCTCATTACACGTTTTTGCAACATTTATATTTACGCTCCAAACTTTGGTATAAACCTTTGCCACCGTTTATATATATATATATATATATATATGGATGGTTTGCGGACTTTGAAAAAATGATTTAAATTGCGCCATATTAAAACTTTAATACACTCCACCAAATTTTATCCAAGGTTTGACATTGCAAAATATTAATATATGCCACTAGAACATTACAATATGCGGTTTTTCAAATGCAATATATGGAACATTAATATTAATCATGTTTTGAATTAAAAATTGATATATATATGTGTGTGTGTGTGTATATATATATATATATATATATATATATATATATATATATATATATATATATATAACCTTAATTAATTAAAAAATAATTTCTAGCACATAAAAATTAGGAACCCACATTAAAACTTGGAGGATATTGGACAAATTTCACCTTCACTAACCAAATTGGCGAATCCCACAGTGACATTTGTCATAGTCCCATTGGAAAAAAAATGAAGAATATTCTCTGCATGGTGATTGGGCTACCATGTAATCACCTTGTACCTATTCTACATTTTTTTTCTAATTTTCCTATTCTAAACGACAATCAGCAGACCATAAATTCTTCATCCGAACTCTATTTTCAACGAAATGAGTTGCATTGGATTCCTGGTGACGAGTCGGTCACAGTCGTTCAATTTGCAATAAATTTTGAGCACTTTCATTTTTGAGCTAAATACTAAGCCTCTGATCAATATTTTCATTTATTTGAATGGTCATATCTCTTGATCTAGGAGTTAGATCGAGGAAAATTTTATATCATTGGAAAGGTCTTGACAAGAATAATGCAATGATGTCATGTTTTTTAAATTTTGAGGAAGTTGTAAGAAGTCAAAAAATGATTTTCCCCATTTCTCTAACCTTACCAAGGAATTTTGAGTAGCATAGTGAGCACACTCCCAAGGGTAAGGGGGTGTGTTTACACATTCTATAAAACCCTAAAAATTTTGTGGCCCTTTTTTTGTTCCCTTGTCTTCTTTCTAGATACCTCTACTAGATTTCTTCCACTTTGAATTGGATAATTATATTGGAACCTTCTCCATAATAGAATCCTTGGATTAAAATTTTTTTCTAATTCTTATACCATTGAGGCTTAAATCCTTTCTTTCTCTACTAAACCTTATCTTTCCACTTTCCCTTCCAAAAAATTGTTAAAATCTAGTTTGTTCTTGGACTCTCTGCATCAATACTTCCCCTTCCAAATTATGTCTTCGAGATTCTAGGCCCATCAAATTTAATCCTATTTTGGTAGGATAATGGAAATCCATTGAGAAAGCATTAAATTTTCATTTTATCATATATAATGTAGGGAACACATATTAATATCTCTAAAAATTTATTTACATAGTCATCCATTGTTAATTTTCCCAATTTCAACTCATTAAATTATTGATTTTAACATCATAATACCATTCTGGAAATTATTTCTTTGTAAACTACTTTTCAAATTTCTTCTAAGTGATTTCCCCCTCATTGATAATTCACACGTTCTTAAGTTCTTCCCACCAAATAGAACCTTAGACATTCATGTTACAAATGGTCACTCTCACCTTCATGTTTCTCAAGTAAACGTGCATATGAAATTACTTCTTTAGTTTAATAAGTCATGTTTTTTCTTCATTCCCTTGTATATACCCCACCACCAAAAGCAATCATCTTAGATTTTTTTAATCCCCCCCTTAAAGAATTTTGGATTATTTCTTCTTATTATGCTTATGGGAAGTATGCTTTGTGATGTAGGGGCATACAATAAAACCTCATTGACCAAGGAGATCAAAATATTTTACTAGAGGATTTGGTTACTTAATGTGAGAGATTTCTTAGAGAAGTTAGGGTAGAAATTCTTTTTATTGCTATGTAATCTAATAGAGATATGTTGTAATTGTTAATTTGTATTCCAAGTTTTGGCTCATCTGATCCTGCTTTCAAGGATCTGGAATGATGCCATACATATGTATTTATCTAAATTTTTAATTAATTAAGCAGAGCAAAGAGCGAGACTATGTAGGATTTTTTGTCCCATTGAAATTCATATTCCCTATCATTCTTGTGTTTTTTTTATTGCCAAATTGATTTCCTTTTTTTATGAAAACCAATGTAGATATAACATGGAAAGGATTGCAGGGGTGTGGCATGTTTGAAGAGGGTTTTTTTGAAGAGATAGAAGGGAGAGAAGAAAACATGAGGAAGAAGCATAAAAGAAAAACACAGTACAATGAAAAACTTTAGTGTTTTTCCCTTTGAACAATAGTGAGACATTTGACAGGAGTTGGGGAACAAAGCTTAAGTTTTGTCGAAGGAGCATAGTTAGGAGATGGAAATTCCCTAGAGAATCTTCCCCAAGAGTTCCAACATAGGTTGGTCCTCAAGGTTCAAGGATGGCGTGGAAAATACGGAGAGGACATGTCAACACCTTGGGATGATGTACAAAATACCAGGAGGACATGTCAACACGCTATGATGACGTGGTGTTATAAAGCATGAGAATTTCATTAAAATATGGAATGCAGTTTTTCTCGTTCCCTAGGTTTTTTCCCCAAAAAGTTTGAAGGTGTTCCAATTCGAAAATTCACGAGATTAAAAGATTGAGGACATGAATAAATGGGAGTCGAGGACCAATGATGACATTTTTTTTTTTCGTTCCATGTGTTTTTTCCCTAGAAGATACAATGCTTGACATATCACACACTAAGAAAAAGTTCCAGGACCAGGCTCCTTAATGTTGGGTATGTGTTATATTCTTTCCACGATTGGTGTCATGCGCAAACCCACCCATGGTTTTGTGCATGGGTTTGCACATGGTTTTGGGGGAAGATGGTTTTTGGCCTTGGTATTTTGTAGATCTAGTCAAGGGAACTACGGTTATGTTCTAATCCAGGGTTAATGGATTGGGTTTTATGTATGATTTGGCATGTATATATATGTGTTGTAACACTGAAAGGAATATAATGAAAAATAAAGTTGGTCATCCTGATTCGGGATCCAGTGGAAAATCTCCGTGTATATATGTTTTATGTTTTACGCTCTTGCTATTGTCTATTTTCTATTTTTAATATTATTTTGTAGATAATTTCTGTACAGGGTTAAAAGCTACATTTGGTATCAGAGCTATTTTGGCTTCAAGGGGACGCCTTTGCTGCTGAGGGGTTTTTTTCTTGGGCCTGTGGTAGACCTTGTTCAATGGGAGATCTATGGGATTGATTCTTGCAGTGAAAGAAGATGGCGAGCAGTGGAAAGATAGAGATTGATAAATTTAATGGTTAGAGTTTTGAGTTGTGGAAGCTAAAGATGGAGGACCTGCTAGTGGATAAAGATCAATGGATCGCATTAGATATAGGTACTAAACCAACGGAAATGTCAGATGAAGACTGGAAGAAGTTGGATCAAAAGGAAAAGAGCACAATACAGTTGTGTGTCTCAGATTCGGTATTGTTGAATGTATCTAGGGAAGCTACGACGAAGAATTTGTGGGACAAACTTGAGACTTTGTACCAATCTAAGTCTCTGGTGAATAAATTATTCCTGCGGAATGTTAGTGTCCCATGATTTGGCAGATTGGTAAACCAAATGACAGGGTAACATCAGACCACTCTTTGGAGTCCTAGGACCTATCCTTCCTGGAATCAGAGAGGGCTCTCTCTATTATGCATGAAGGATGTGAACTTGTTCGCTTTGTATATTTGATTTTAGGCTAGTTGTTAAGTGTAGTTTTGTTGTTTGTTTTGGTTGGGGTTAGATGATCAAGTAGGATAGGTGGAGTGAGAGGTTATCAAATAAATTGGGAAATGGAGTCTATGAAGTTATTGATATCTCGATAGTGAATCTGGGTACATCACGAGGAAAATCTAGTGTAGTCAATGGATCTTTAAAGTTTATGTATGAGGTGAAATGGACATTAAGTTTGGGAACCAAGGTAGCGCAAAGGGCAGTTAAGAATCCTTTGTCAAATACCTATGAACAGAGAGATTTTGAATACTGATAAGCAAAAGATACTGTTTATGAGATAAGGCACACCATTTACTCAATAACAATAGTTTTAAACAAATACACATTCAAGATATACAATCCAGTGGAGCAAATGAAGTAAAACAACTTATCTAACTTCAATGATTCTACTTTCAAGATTTGAAAACATATAAGAGACAAACAACATTAAAAAATGAAGAGGGAATGCCTAAACATCATTCATTAAACTATAAAGAGCTTTGAGGCAAACTGATAAGCATATACAAAGGCCAAGATCGAAACAAGACCTCTTTGGCTTAACCTAATCAATCAATACATCAAAGAGAGATTTCAAGACAGAGTTTAGATAGCATAAAAAAAGTAGGGCTTACCATGAATCATGTTTGTAAACTAGAATATTAATCCAATAATGAAATAGACAAGCTTAGGTGGCCTAAGGAGCAACTAAGAATTACTTAAACTAACCCAGCAGAAGAAAACATGAAGACAATAACAAATAGGAGGACTGAGGTGCCTCAAACAACATTTCTCATCCTATACTCTTCTGAGCTATTGCAATATAGAAATATGGACATATTGAAAACAAGAAAAAACATGAACATATGAGAGATACATCACCATGAACTAAAATCAGGGATCATGCAAGCAAGCCTTCATCACCATCAATCAAGGCAAATCATCCACAAGCTCCACAACACTAAATTGTTCTTCAACTTCCAAAAACCATGTATTGCTCTTAAACACATCAAGTACCAATTGTTTAAAATGAATCCTCATGGCTTATATAACAAGCAAGGAAGAGGAAAACCTACGAGAGCATCTAGAAGCCTATTGTCCAACAAGAAATATCTGAACTTGTCCTTGAGGCCTTGCAAGGCCCAAGGCACAAAAATATCTAACAAATATCTTTTCCGACCATATATAGCAATTAAATTGACTTTTAGGACCTAAAAAGCATATGAAAGATTTCTAAATGCACATTTTTCCCAGTCACCCACAGGAGCGCAGCAACCTATGTCAAAATTGGAAATTAGGCCAGGAGCGCAACATAGAGACAAGAAAAATAGGTCTTTTTGCAGTAGTGTTTTGGAGGCCTTCCCAATGCCGGAAAAGTCTTCGTGATGGCTCGTTGGAAAGCCCTTGAAGTCTAATTTCTATATATACCTTTATTTCTTCAATATGACCTCTAAAATTTTCCCAAAAAGGTAAAATTCCAAGACTTCCAAGAGCACAACACATGCTCAGAAAAGTGGGCAGAATGGTGAAAAAATGAGTGTTTTTGACCCTTTTGGGGGACCAAAAAAACTCCAATTGAGCTGAAAATTGGTGAGCATGCTTCTCTCATGATGAGGAATCCAAAAATGTAAACCTTACTTATTGAGGATGCCCTGGGAAAAAGCGCAGCACAAGGTGTGCTGCACTCCTAGCCTCAAAATTTGCAAAATATAAAAAGTTGTTCAATTTCTCCCAAATTTGGTAGGTAGGTGCCTCATGGGTCCTGGGAGGCCTGTAGAGAATATTGGGCCAAAATATCAATGATAGCTTGGTATTTTTCCCTTTTTAGTGCTTGGACCTCATTTTGGGAAATTTTGAGTTTTTTCCTTGCAACTTGGTTTCTTCGTGCATAGTTCTTAGCCATTCTCCTCTGCAAGTCCAAGCTTTTGTTGGCCTTCTCTAGCTTGGCTTCAAGGTGTATGTTAGCCCTTTCAAGCCATGATTCCATATCATGCTCAATTTCCATGGCAAGGAGTTTAGTGAGGGGAAATTGTTGCACTTGGGCTGACTCTTCTTCTTTTTGCTTTTCCAATGCTTTCCTAAGACCCATAGTCCTAGGTCTCCTTCTAGTTTGACCCTCTTCATCACTAATTTCTTCATAGGTGCCCATGAACTCTTCTAAATTTACTTGTGACCTTTGAGCATCTTTTCGGTACTTGAGTGCTCTTGCTTCATAGATGGCCTATTGGCCACTCATCTATTTGCTTTGCATCTGATGGAAGTAAATGACATCTTTAGCTCTCTATAGTTTAGCTTCCAAGTCCCTAATCTATGCATTCTTGTATTGTAGAAGGGAGTTTGCAATTATTGTTTCATTTTCCTCATCACTTTCTATGTGAATGAGTTCAAATTCTCTTCCCTCCTCATGATTGTCTTCTTCCTCCTTCATTTGTTGTTTACCTTTGTCAATCATTTGTTTTGAGGAGGATGGCATGGCCCCTTGCTCTTTGGAGGTGGAAAAAACATGCCTCTCTCCTCTTTGATAGGTAATGGGGAAAGTTGAAACAAGTTTAACTTGGAAACCTTGATCATTAGTGACCTTAGGACTGGCTTTCTCCTCATGGATGATCTATGTGTGTGCATATTTTTCACCGTGCTCTTGACTGCCATTTTGATAAGCATTCTCACTATCTCTTATGCCATCATCACTGTCAAGACCCTTAGGACTATCATCCTCAGTTTTTGCAATGCTAGAAGTGTCTTTATCACTGCTTAGTACATATTTATCTCCTTGACTTTCCTCTTCTTCATCTTTTGACCCACTGTGTTCACTGTCAAACTCAACCTTTGTATCACTGTTTGCACTCTCTGTGGGGTCACTGTCATAGGCAATCTCATTAGTCCCTCTTGTACTTTGATGTTCACTTTCTTCCTCATTAAGTGAGTTTTCTTCACTTCTCTGCCCACTGTCTTCTTTGTCTTTCCTATGGTCTTCACCCTCAATCTCAACCTCTGTTTCATAACTTGCATCATCTTCACTTTTGCTATGCTCACTGTCATTTTCTTTAGAATTTGTCCCTTCACTATCTTGTATACTGTCCTCTTGGCTGATTTCTTCTTCACTGTCTGGTTCATTACCCTCATCATTGGGCTCATGATATTCATTGTTTTTTCCATTGAAATCACTTTCAAACTTTGTTTCTTGGCTGCTCTTGCCATCTTGGTCACTGTCTTCTTTGTCTTCTTCACTGCTTTTATACGCCTCCTCTATACTGTACTTTGTATTTTCAGTGTCATCTTCTTCATTGTTTACTTATTCTCCTTGACTGTCATTTTTTTTATGACTGTCATTAGGCTCACTATTTTTGTCTTTTTCTAGCTCACTGTTTTCCTCTTGATAAGTTGTCTCTGTCCCTGTATCCTTGGAGTCATCTTCTTCACCATTTGACCCACTGTTTTAGTATTTTTGCTCATCGTTGGGCTCACTTATTTCATCTTTGTTTTATTCTTCATCAACACTTTCTTCTTTTTCACTGCCTTTATCACTTTCTTTTTCCTCTCCTTCATTGCTATCTTCATTTTCATCTTCCTCTCCTTCACTTCTTTCTTAATTTTCATCCCTGCTTTCTTCTTGGTCATCTTCCCATCCTTCATTTCTTTCTTCATTTTAATCACTTCTTTCTTCTTGGTCATCTTCCCCTCCTGCACTGCTATCTTCATTTTCATCTTCCTCTCCTTCACTTCTATCTTCATTTTCATCTTCCTCTCCTTCACTTCTATCTTCATTTTCATCTTCCTCTCCTTCACTGCTTTCTTCATTTTCATCACTGCTTTCTTCATTTTCATCATTGCTTTCTTCTTGGCCATCTTCCCCTCATTCACTACTATCTTCATTTCATCTTCCTCTCCTTCACTGCTTTCTTCATGTTTTGATTTATTAGGAGAAGGTGAATGAGGAAGGTTTATTTGAGGATATGATACATCTGAAGAGGATGAACCAAGGTTAGTGGAGGGTGATGGAGGTGTGTGAGGAGGAAGTTGAGATGATGATGGTAGACTTCGCAGAGGGATAGGCTGTGGAGTTGTGAAATCTTCATGGGCGATGAAAACCTCCCATGGGATGCCTTGTTGTTCTAGTTGGTGTCAGACAATCACTTTGATGAGGGAATGCTGAAAAAGGCTTGACATTTGTTGGGATGGAGGCCTCTTTTGCATGATGGAAGGCATTTTCTCAATACTTTTACAAAGGTAGTAGGGAAAATGTAGAAGCTTGGTTTTGGTGAAATGCATGAGGATTTTTATGTGGTAGGAATAGACTCTAGAAAAACTACCCTCACAAGTGAAGTATTTCATAATGATCTTCATTAAGAGAGCATATCTGTCTAATAGATGAGAGAAGGGAACATGGTTTTGCAACAGGCTTTACAACTTGGTTTCAAGAATGGGTGATAGTGGCTTAGGTCTAGATGCATTTGTTTGAACCACCTTTCTCCTATGCAAGGTATTCTAGCGACCATAGAGATGGCATTGGTGGTCAGCTCAATCTTCACCCCAGCTAGGTGTACTTGGTGTTTATGAAGATTTAGGGCAAAGAGCTTAGTCAACTGAGGGTGACTTCGGATCTTTTGTACCTTTTCACAAAATTCATAGCATCCTAATTCTTGAAAATAGGAAACTATAGTAGGAGAAGTCATCAGTTCTTCAGTGTTTATAGGTTCAAACCTATTTGGCTTCCCACCCTTCCTCTGCTGCCCTTTAGGCCTTTGGTTTGTCTCACCACTGTCAACATTCTCTCCTTCAGACATTTTTTTTTTCACACCTGCCTCAAGATCCTTAAAAATAATTGACTCTGCTTGTGGAATGATGTGAAAAGGGTGGATGAGATGGTGAGGTTGCAATGATGTCAAGGTTCAACAGTGTGGAGAACAAATATTTTCTTTAGGGTTTTAATTCCTTCTCTAAGCTCAAACTTCAATTTTATTTATAATAATACCCTTAGAAAAAGAGGAATATGTGGGAGAAGCTTAAATATCTCTCCAAATGTCTTCAAAACTGAAAAAATGGGCTTAAAACACATTGTGGGCAAGTCGAGCGCTTCCTGCATGAATGGTCAGGCAGCTCCTGAACGGACAGGAGCACAGCACGGGCGCCTCCTGCACGTGTTGTCGAGTGGTCCTGAACGTGTTTGGGTCACCTCCTGCACGCAGTTGTGTGCCTCCTAGGTGGCCCTGAACGTGTTTGGGTCACCCCCTGCACGCAGATGTGTGTGCCCTGGGCAGCCCTGAACGTGCTTGGGTCACCTCCTGCACGTAGCTGTGTGTGTCTTGGGCGGCCCTGAATGTGCTTGGGTCACCTCTTGCATGCATTTGTGTGTGTCCGGGTGGTCATGAACGTGTTGTCATGTAGCTCCTGAATGGACAGGAGCGCAGCACGGACGGAGTTTTCACATTATCGGTTGGGCGGAGGTTGCACGTTATAGCCGGGCAGAGTCTGCACAGTGATTCTTCTACAAGCGCATAACACCTCTGCATAGGAACAGAACGCCCTTGGGGGTTTTTTATGGGCAGTCTTACACAGGAGCGTATCGCCCGAAAAATCTGCCTGAAGACTCTGTCAGGATTTTTGAGAAACTCGAAAACGATCAACTCTTTTGAAAATAACCAAAAGGTGAATGGGAGATGTTTGCTTGGGTTTATTTTATACTGTTTTGAAAAAATTAAAGATACAAACTCACTTTACTAAGGTTATTTTGAGCCTTTTTCCTTTTGCTAATATTCTCTTTTGGAGTTGGCACTTTTTCCAAAAGATTTTGGTAAACTTGGTTATTCTTGATGCAGGGCCAACCCTGCCATACCCAGAATCTTTAACACCGTGCATTTATAACATGCATCTATGCATTTGCCCAAATCAAAACCTCAATGCCTAGCAAATTTCACACAATTTTTGTGGAAGCATTTAGACATATGGTTCAAAAAACCACAACCCAACCATCTTCTTTTCCAAGGTTTTAAATAACATTAAAAACCCCTTATAAAAGTCTTATAAAGACTTTTAACAACCATCAATTTCATTGTTTTATTTCTAGGCTTTTATAATTTAAAACCCCCAATTCCTTTCATGCGCTCAATTCACAACCTTCATGCCCTTTTCAAACTTAATACACTATCAATTTCTAACTTGATGCAGAAGTTTACTCAACCCAATAATTCCATTCACATATGGCTGGAAAATAAAAGAATGCGCTTATGCTTTTATAAACCCAACCAGAAAATTCACATTACTGCACAATCGATTTCATGCATTCTGATATCAATGAAATCTCCCACTACTACCATCATTTAAAATAACAATTGATCAAACACAACATTAACTTTCACCAAAGAATTTGTACTCTGCTATCAAGTTTTTGACCTTATTGTGGCTGACTTCAAAGTGACCAATATGAATATTTGCCAAATCAAAGGATTTAACAAATTATTATGTGCGTCCTGGGTTTTAAAAAATCTTAACCAAGTAATACCACTCACATCCAACTAAATGGACGCAGACTTCAGATTTCAGCATTGATATCAATCAACATAATTTCATTCGCTACTGTTGGTTTAATTCCACTTCAGAACATGGAAATCGGTTGAATCCAACTTCTGCAGACTCCGTTCACTCACAGGTCAGCGTTCCAGGTCATTCTGGAAATTAGAAAATTCGACTTCTATGTTAATTATCACTTCTGGCAATTAAAATACTTCACCTGCGTTAAGACTTGGCCAAACGAATGGGTTAAACTTCTAGCACCATTCGAAAGTCTAAATATTCGTCCACGCATTTACCTTTCAATCGATTACAATTTGTCAAGTCTTCTCCATATAATTCTGCGCTCATTCAACCACAGGTTGATATTAACACATCGATTTGTATAACTTCAATTCTTTCGTTTTCCCAACTCCAATTTTCTTCAATCTCTGAACCTGCAGTTTAAATAACTCAACACGATTTCAAACATTTATTCTACACTTTTCACAACAATTCAACTCGATGCGCATTAAACAATTGCGCCTTCCATAAAGTCGACTCTCCAAGTCGATGTGCCAACGCTATTCAATTGACACTCATCTAATTCTCCTCACGAGGATCAATACCTCTTCATGCGTTCTTAATACACATTCAATTATCAATTATGATATCGATATTCAGTAATATCGATTCCTTCAGATGTGTGCAGAGTCAAATCTCAGAACTTAATTCAGAAATAACTCAGAAATTATTTAAATCAAGCAGATTTTCACAAAATCCATCCAACAATACTCACTCATACAATTCACACAGGAATTTTAAAACCGAAATTCTTCAGCAATAATACCAAATGTAAACAATTTCAAGAACCTCTTAATTCATGGCCAGATCTTCAAATTGATGGCCCTTTACAAACTGCCCGAAGGCTCCAAAGCAGAACCCTCTCACTACTCACAATCTCAATCTATTCAAGTGTATTTTCCTCTCAAAAACCACTCATATTTATACATAGATAATGCATTTAATTCACTCAAAATATCTCTCCACCTAATCCTCAACAAATCTATACTTTAGGTGTGGACTCAACAAAGTCCCATACATAGAAATCCTAATCCCAAATTTTTCTCCTAATCTATTTCTCTCATATCCTTTTAATTAATAAAAGAATATTTACAAAATCCTCACTTTATCTCCTATTTTATTTAAAATAACAAATTAATCAATAAAATAATAAAAATACCACACCCCCCTTTATTACATATTTACAAGTGAAAAATGGCCTTGATGCTCCTGCATCAATTCTGCTTGTTTTCTCCATTTTACATGTTGAACCTATGCATCTCTCTTTGACTACTTGATGGATGTTGACTGTAAAATGAGAGTGGACTAACACCTTTTCAACCTTTTTTCAACTTTAGAGGCCTTCTTTCAAATGTCCTTTGAAAACCTCTTGGCTCTTTAATGGAGTTTTATGACCCTTTTCATCATTCCTGGAAAGCTTTGGTTTTACTTTATGGTGTTGATACATATCTGTATTTGTGATTTCTTGCATAGATATCTCACTGGGCAGTCACCTGTTGTGCTTAAGAGCTGCAACTCCACTGATACTCTTTGTAAATTTTTCCTTTTCCGTAGTGAAATGATGTTGTCTTAACAAACCTTAGAAAGTATTTCCTGACATCATCTTCTAATCTATGTCTATAGCCACCAAGGAGGCCTTTCACTCTGGCTTCTTGTTTATTGAATTCTTTGGTTGGTGCACAATTGTGCTCATGTGCCACTGTCTTTAGGACCTTATGCATGGGCTCTTTGATGGGAAACACTTCACAACAATTTGTCATGAGATCATGATCCTCTTTGTGAACTTAAGCCTGTTGTATCTCTTTACTTGCTGTGGATGCCCTTATGAGTTTTAGGCCTCTTACTTTGCATCTGTTCTGCTGATAACTATAATAGAGCATTCATGTAGAAATAATTTATCACAGGTAGACTGTTCTTTTGCAGGCTCTAATGCTTGATCAAGGAGATACCTTTGGAGGTCCTTGATGCTTTTGGACAATGATAAGTTCACCCTTGTTTTTGCTTGACGTTTCCTTTGAATTTCTGTATAAATAGTGAATTTAGAACCATGACAATGCATAACCTAGGAGACCTTATATGACTTACTGGGATGTTCTTTGGAATAGGTCTTTGAATGAAAGGCTTGAATAAGGGTTTGGAGGTGAAGACAGAGTTTTGACAAATTTTTATGCATTGCCATACTAGACAACTACAAAACTTTGATTTATCTAAAGATCTTATAAAGGGAGTTTAAAATCACCATTGCTTGAGGCACTTGGTGAGTAGAGGAAAAAGCTTGGGTTACTTGGCGAACCAAGGTGTGAAAATAGAGGGCTTAGGTAAACAGAGATCGAGTGTTAATGCAGAGGTGGCTAACATAGTGAGAGTGAGGGACATCAGTCCATGATTTGGTCTTCAGGGAGTGATAGGATGGCCATGCCTTGACAGAGTAGCAGTATAGTGGAAAATTTATCCTAAGGATAATGAAGGCAGTGGGATTTCTAGAACTCACAAGACTTCTATGAGTTTTGTTTCTAGAAATCCTGGACAAGCATTTAGTCATCTAAAGAGGTAAAAGTTATTGATGACTGACAGTGGCTCGACTTGGGGAGGGCATCTCCTTTTCAGGAGGTGTCCAGAATTTTAAATCCCTTGGTTTATGAAGACCAGTGCCTCATCCATTGGGTAGATTTTCTTCTTTTATTTTGATGCTGCTTTTCTTGAAGTAGTGATTTTGATAATCTAAAATCATGATTAGCTCAACTTCACTTCTACCTACCCAACCTACTTTCCTTACATTTTATCTTCCTTTGGTGCACTTGAACTGGAAAACCCATTGTCATCTTTTCTTTTTGAAAGAAAAGAAATAAACTATCTACTTCTACACTTATTTCTTCCAAGAGTTCAGATTATGCTAGTGAACTCTTCTTATTATCTACCTAGTCTATTTGACTTTCAAGATTAAGCAGTATGATAGAATTCATTCTAAGCTATTGACAAGAAATTTAAAGCATGAGTTGAACCAGAATTAGACAATATGATTCATCATGAGTCGCGACATCAAGAAAAACTGCACACAACATTATTTTCATAAGAAAACAAAACTAGAAGGTGTGAGGGCTAAGTTTCATCATTTTATAAGCATCCCTATCCTTCTCTTTGGTTCAGATTTAAGCATGTGGAATCAGTATCTTTCATTCCTAATCTATTTTCTTCGACAAGTAAAGCTTCCATGATTTGACCAACATTCTTTCACTAACTTATCAACAATAAATTTAAAACATGTTCAGCCATGATTAGGCTAGATGACTGAACAAGACACTCATTTGCACCAGTAGTGGCATTTAGGCTTGCACACTCTCAGAACTACTATTTTTTGGGTATGGGGTTGTACCTTGTTTTTGAATCTGCCCTCCTTTCTATTCTTTTCTATATTTTTGTGTTTTTATCTTCATGGCCTTTTCTTCAAACAATGGTATGTACAATGAGTGAAAACCTATAGCTAAGGATTTTTACAACAATGGTGTTTGAGCATCCTGTCTTCAAAAGGATCTCCTAATCTCTTTTGTCCATTCAACTCTTGTAAACAGAAAACATAGTTTCCTCCATTTGACAACATGGTATAAGGATTATTCCAAGAGTTTTCAAAAAATCCATGATCTCCTTGGTGCTTCTTCTTTGACCCTTGCTTCTCAAATCTGTTTGTGTCAAAGATCTTCCTTAAGTAGGCAAGGTATTCTTTATCATCTTTAAAACAAATGATGAAGTCATCCATGTATACCATAGTGAATAAATTGAAAACTGAAGGCATAGTTCTTCCGAAGGTGCCTCTAGCACTCTCTAGCCCAGGAAGTATTTGTTCAAACATGCCATTTTCCCAAGGAAACTTGAAAAAATGTTTGAGCTGATTGATCAGAAGTGATATCATCCGATGGTAACCTAAAAAACTATCATGCAATGAGATTTGGTTAGAGACCCCTACCCTTTGTAAAGTATGATCTGTCTTGGTAAAAAGGTATTTGTTCTTTAGGAAGGGTTGATCTAGGTACCTAAAGTCTATACACAACCTATGCCCTTTTGCCTTCTTTCCAAGTGACCTCAACTCCTCAAGGTTTTCATGATTATTTTTGAAAGGAAGGATTTTTAGCACAATGTCTGTGTTACAAGGTTTTAGATTAGCCTTCCTACACACATAAGCATTCTGAAACTTTTTGCATAGCATTGTATTTCTTTGTCTTGTGTGTAGTGATAAAATTCTATACAACTCAATCATTTAAGGTTTATTAAGGTTACCCATGGTATCCTTCTCTATATCAGCTTTAGCAAAGACTTCTTTGGGACCCATAGCAATATTTGTGGAAATTGACAATTTTTCTGGAAAGGAAAAACTCTTGGATTATGAAGTATCTAGGTAAGGCAAAAACATAAGACTATCTTGCTCCAGATTCCCAAATATTTTTGTTTTGTGAGGGTATTTCATTTCTTCTGAATTGGAAAAAGGAAGAAGTTGTGTTTTTGTGTTTTTTTCTTCCTTTGAGCAATCTGATTCATATTCTAAACTGATTTTTGTTTCTGACATTTCATTTTTAATTTGCACAAAATCAAGTTCAGTTTTATCATCGTGTGGTGTTTCAGGATCATGATAGTTTTTACTGTCGAACTCATCATAGAGGGACTGATTTGGTTGTTGTAGTGTTCTTAGATATTTGTGATCTTCACTCACTTGTTCATCAATGTCATTTTAATTATACAAGATTAATGAGTCCAAGTCTAAATAAATGGAATAGATAGGGGAGTTGTTGGGTCTATCTAGGCTACTTACCATATAATTCATGTGATATTCCCAGTAGAGTATCCTTGTTTGATTAAAAATCGGGATATTAGCATAATACATGTCAAGTTGGAGGTTCCCCAGAAGCTTGGCTACCCAAGATTGGGACAAAAGCATACCATATTTGGGGGGAATGTCAGCCACTACTATGTCCATGACTAGGCTCTTAGCAGGGATTTGTGTCAGATTGACACATAAATCTTTGATTAGGCCCAAGCACTTAATCCTACCTGAATCAAAGGAATATAGGTCTTTGTAGGGCCTGGTTATTTCTAGGCCTAATCTCTCCATCACTACATTTGGCATGAGGTTGTGAGAAGCACCAGAGTCTAGCATAGCATTATGCAGGATTTTGTCGTTTATGTTTAGGATAACATAGAATGGGGGAATGGCTCCTTCTTGGTACTTTCCATCTACTTCAGGTCCAAACAATAGCTCTAGTTTGTCATCTGTCAAATTCAGAGTATTGGTATCATTTCCTATGTTTATAAATTTTAGAACTTGATATTTATACATATCCTGAGCTACCAGTTTAGTGAGAGGGATGGTTATTTTGATTTTAGCAATCTCTCCTTCAAAACTAAAAGGTACTTGGGTTTTGGACATATTTACATCAGTTTTATCAGTAATAAATTTCTCCACATTTTTAATTTTGATTCTGATTCGGGGCTTTGGTCAACAAAGTTTTCTCAGGGTCACTAGTAGAGGTACTAGGACAGTTTGTGTTATCACTTGGTTGGCTAGTTTTGTCTTTGATATGATCAGTTTTCTTAGCCATGGTGTTGGTATTGTCTACTGTTCTTTTAAGAATGTTTTCGGGGGTTTTCTTAACAACAGTGTCTGAGTTGTGTTTCCTGGAGTTGTCTTGGTTTTTCTTACTCCTAAGATCATATTTCCTATGGACTTCCATTATGGCATTTTCTAATCCCAATTCATCGTCTTCGGAATCTTCATAGCTTGTTTCATCTTGGTTTGAGGACAAAAAACCTTGTTCTTCTTTTGTGAGAAAAACATCACCCTCGCTATCAGAGCCTATTAAGTTTAGATGATTTTCATCTGGTTGTTCAATATCTCTTTCCCCTTCATCAACATTGTTATCTTGGAAGGGTGGCCTGATTTTTTGATCATTTTCCCTTTGTCTGATTTGGGGTGGGTCTTCTAAAGTTCTGATTCCGGTTTATGTTTTGGGGATTTGGTTGGTTGTCCCTAAGGGGGTGTTCTCTAATTTATGCTTATTCTCTCCATCATTATTTCCATGGTTCTAAGTAGGTTTTCAATCTTGGAATCAGATGAAGAGGTTGAGGGCGTGGTTTCATCTTTGTATGTTACCCTCTTTTCTAATCTAAGCCTAGCTCTCTTTTCAATTAAGTTTCCCTCTACACTTATAGATCCATTTTGCATGTCTTCTAAGGTTAGGGGCTCTCTTTCTCTTAGCTGATAGGCCATGTTGGGGTCAAAACCTTCTGGGAATTTAGCTAAGGCTAGGCCTAGTGGAGGTTTCATTTTTGGTGGTAGTTCATTATAAACACTATTGAACCTGGTGCAATAGTCTTGGACACTTTCCCCTATGTTTCTTTAAGATTCTTTTATTCTGAGAGGATCTGGAGAGGGTTTTTCTTAATCTCCCATTTGTTTATGAAAGTTTGGTAAAGGGAAGGGAGATCATGTATGTTTTTGGGAGTTAGGATTTTGAACCATTTCTTAGCTTCTCCTCCTAGGCTTTGGGAAAACATCCTCATCTTCATGGTTTCCTCTTCTAAGTCCATGTAGTCAAAAGCATCATTCATTCTATCTACATGCTGTTGGGTAGTGGTAGACTCTGCTCCAGTGAAGTGTGGGATTCTGGATTGGTAATCATTTTGCAAAGGTACTAATGGTTGTGGTAACACAAGGGGTGCATACCAAGCTACCATGATGGGAGCTAATGGTGTATTTACATGTGGAGGATTTGTGATATGAGATGGGTTGGTTTGCACAGTGGAGGTGCTAATGGGTGTGGTAGAAGTACTTGGACCGGCAAATTGACTCTGAGCAGACGTGGGGTGAAAAGAGCCAAAGTGGTGGAGAATTTGGAAATCAAGTGGTGTGGAAGGAGAAGCTTCTCCGCTAAGACTCTGCTGCAAGTTTATGGGCTCAAGATTGGTTTGGTCAATTCTACTCTATGACTTGGTTCTGAAAAGGTTTCTTGTATGGCGCAAGTCAAACTGGGGATCTTGTAAGGCTGTAAGATGTTTAGCTACAGAGCTTGCTTTATGAATGGGCCTATTAGTAGCTAAGTTTCCAGTTTCAAATGTTTTCCACGAATTATTTTCTGGGTCATCAAATATAGTAGGAGGGTTTGGGTTTGGATGAGATCTGGTATTGATTCTTCGTGAAGCCAGATTTCAAACTCAAAATTTAGAGAGGTTGAAAGTTTTAGAACTTTTGAAAAGTTTACCTCTTTTTGTGCTAAACTCACGTAGTGTGTGACTAGGATTCAAGGCTTCTCATGGTTGTTTCGACACAATCCTATAGGAGTCTATGGATCCTATTAAATTCAAAAGGCCTACTGAAGGTTAGTGGAGTCGCCAGGTGGATGTTTTTAGTTGTTTTGAAGATATGTGTCTATGGTCCACGACCAATACTTTCTCCTCATGGATGATATTTGTGTGTGCATATTTTTCACCTTGCTCTTGACTGCCATTTTGATAAGAATTCTCACTATCTCTTATGCCAACATCACTTTCAAGACCCTTAGGACTATCATCCTCTATTTTTGCAATGCTAGAAGTGTCTTTATCACTGCTTGGTACATCTTCATCTCCTTGAATGTCCTCTTCTTCATATTTTGACCTACTTTATTCACTGTCAAAGTCAAACTTTGTATCACTGTTTGCACTCTCCGTGGGGTCACTGTCACAGGAAATCTCATTAGTCCCTCTTGTACTTTGATGGTCACTTTCTTCCTCATTAAGTGAGTTTTCTTCACTTCTCTGCCCACTGTCCTCTGTGTCTTGCCTATGGTATTCACCCTCAATCTCAACCTCTATTTCATAACTTGCATCATCTTCACTTTTGGTATGCTCACTGTCCTTGTCTTCAGAATTTTTCCCTTCACTATCATGTATACTGCCCTCTTGGATTACTTCTTCTTCACTGTCTGGTTCATTACTCTCATCATTGGGCTCATGATCTTCATTGTTTTGTCCACTGAAATCACTTTCAAACTCTGTTTCTTGGCTACTCTTGCCATCTTGGTCACTTTATTATTTATCTTCTTCACTGCTTTCATATGCCTCGTGATCTCCACTGTCCTTTGTATTTTCAGTGTCATCTTCTTCATTGTTTAGTTCTTCTCCTTGCCTATCATTTGTTTTTTGACTATCATTAGGCTCACTATTTTGGTCTTTTTATAGCTCACTGTTTTCCTCTTGATAAGCTGTCTCTGTCCCTGTATCTTTGGAGTCATCTTCTTCATCATTTGACCCACTGTTTTGGTCTTTTTGCTCATCATTGGGCTCACTACTTTCATCTTTGTTTTCTTCTTCATCAACACTTTCTTCTTTGTCACTGCATTTATCACTTTCTTTTTCCTCTCCTTCACTTCTTTCTTCATTTTAATCACTGCTTTCTTCTTGGTCATCTTCCCCTCCTTCACCGATTTCTTCATTTTCATCATTTCTTTCTTCTTGGTCATCTTCCCCTCCTTCACTGCTATCTTCATTTTCATCTTCCTCTCCTTCACTGTTATCTTCATTTTCATCTTCCTCTCCTTCATTGCTTTCTTCATTTTCATGACTGCTTTCTTCTTGGTCATCTTCCCCTCTTTCATTGCTTTCTTCTTGGTCATCTTCCCCTCCTTCACTGCTATCTTCATTTTCATCTTCCTCTCCTTCACTGCTTTCTTCATGTTTTGATTCTTAGGAGAAGGTGAATGAGGAAGGTTTATTTGAGGATATGATTCATGTGAAGAGGATGAACCAAGGTTAGTGGAGGGTGATGGAGGTGTGGGAGGAGGAAGTTGAGATGATGATGGCAGACTTCGTAGAGGGATAGGCTGTGGAGTTTTGAAATAATCATGGGCAATGAAAACCTCCCATGGGATTCATTGTTGTTCTAGTTGGTGTGAGACAATCACTTTGATGAGGGAATGATGAAAAAGGCTTGACATTTGTTGGGATGGAGGCCTCTTTTGCATGATGGAAGAAATTTTCTCAATAATTTTACAAAGGTAGTAGGGAAAATGTAGCAACTTGGTTTTGGTGAAATGCATGAGGAGCCTTATGTGGTAGGAATAGACTCTGGAGAACCTACCCTCACAGGTGAAGTATTTCATAACGATATTCATTAGGAAATCATATCTGTCCAATAGATGAGAGAATGGGAACATGGTTTTGCAACTAGCTTGACAACTTGATTTCAAGAATGGGTGATAATGGCTTAGGTCCAGATGCATTTTTTTGAAGCACCTTTCTCATATGCAAGGTATTCTAGTGGCCATAGAGATGGCATTGGTGGTCAGCTCAAACTTCACCCCAGCTAGGTGTACTTGGTGGTTATGAAGGTTTAAGGCAAAGAGCTTAGTCGACTGAGGGTGACTCCAGATCTTTTGTACTTTTTCACAGAATTCATAGCATCCTAATTCTTGAAAATAGGAAACTATAGTAGGAGAAGTCATCATTTCTTCAGTGTTTACAGGTTCAAACCTATTTGGCTTCCCACCCTTCCTCTGCTTCCCTTTAGGCCTTTGGTTTGTCTCACCATTGTCAACATTCTCTTCTTCAGACATTTTGTTTTTCACACCTACCTCAAGATCCTTAAAAATAATTGACACTACTTGTGGAATGATGTGAAAAGGGTGGATGAGATGGTGAGGTTGCACTGATGTCAATGATCAACAGTGTGGAGAACAAATATTTTCTTTAGGGTTTTACTTCCTTCTCTAAGCTCAACCTTCAATTTTATTTATAATCATACCCTTAGAAAAATATGAATATGTGGGAGAAGCTAAAATGCCTCTCAAAATGTCTTCTCAATTGAAAAAATGGGCTTAAAACACATTGTGGGCAAGTCGGGCGCTTCCTGCACGAATGGTCGGGTAGCTCCTAAACATATAGGAGCGCAGCATGGGCACCTCCTGCACGCATTGTCGGGCGGTCTTGAACGTGTTTGGGTCACCTCCTACATGCAGTTGTGTGCCTCATGGGAAACCCTGAACATGTTTGGGTCACCTCCTACATGCAGATGTGCATGCCTTGGGCGGCCCTGAACGTGCTTGGGTCATCTCCTGCACATAGCTATGTGTGCCCTGGGCGGCCCTAAACATGCTTGGGTCACCTCCTGCATGTATTTGTTTGTGCCTGGGCGGTCGTGAATGTGCTATCATGCAACTCCTGAACAGACAGGAACACAACACGGGCAGATTCTGCACGTTATCGGTCAGGCGGAGGCTGCACGTTACAGATAGGTAGAGTCTGCATGATGATTCTTCTATAGGTGTGTAGTGCCTCTGTACAGGAATGCAACACCCTTCAAGTATTTGTATGGGCATCCTTGCATAGGAGCGTAGCACGATTTCTCACGAGCGCAGCACCCAGAAAATCTGCCTGAAGACTCTGCCTGAAGAGAAACTTGAAAACCCTCAACTCTTTTGCAAATAACCAAAAGGTGAATGAGATATGTTTTCTTGGGTTGCTTTTATACTCTTTTGAAAAAATTAAAGATACAAACCCACTTTACTAAGGCTATTTTGAGCCTTTTTCATTTTTCTAAAATTGTCTTTTGGAGTTGGCACTTTTTCCAAAAAAATTTAGTAAACTTGGTGATTCTGCTTGTTTTCTCCATTTTACATGTTGAACCTATGCATCTCTCTTTGAATACTTGATGGATGTTGACTGTAAAATCAGAGTTTGCCCCTTTTTAGACTAACACCTTTTCAACCTTTTTTCAACTTTAGGGGCCTGCTTTCAAATGTCCTTTGAAAACCTCTTGGCTCTTTGATGGAGTTTTATGACCCTTTTCATCATTCTTGGAAAACTTTGGTTTTACTTCATGGTGTTGATACATCTATGTATTTGTGATTTCTTGCATAGATCTCTCACTGGGTAGTCACCTGTTGTGCTTAATAGTAGCAACTCCACTGATACTCTTTGTAAATTTGGCCTTTGCCGTAGTGAAATGATGTTGTCTTAACAAACCTTAGAAATTGTTTCCTGACATCATCTTCTAATCTCTGTCTGTAGTCACCAAGGATGCCTTTCAATTTGGCTTCTTGTTTATTAAATTCTTTGGTTGGTGCACAATTGTGCTCATGTGCCACTGCCTTCAGGACCTTATGCATGGACTCTTTGATGGGCAACACTTCACAAAATTTTTTCATGAGATCATGATCCTCTTTGTGAACTTAAGCCTGTTGTATCTCTTTACTTGATGTGGATGCCCTTATGTGTTTTAGGCCTCTTACTTTGCATCTATTCTACTGATAACTATAATAGATCATTCCTGCAGAAATACTTTATCACAGGTAGATTGTTCTTTTGCAGGCTCTAATTCTTGATCAAGGAGATACCTTTGGAGGTCCTTGATGCTTTTGGAAAATTATAAGTTCACCCTTGTTTTTTCTTGACTTTTCCTTTGAATATCTGTATAAATAGTGAATTTAGAACCATGACAATGCATAACCTAGGAGACCTTATATGACTTATTGGGATGTTCTTTGGAATAGGTCTTTGGCTGAAAGGCTTGAATCAGGGTTTGGAGGTGAAGATAGGGTTTTGACACATTTTTATGCATTGCCATCCTAGGCAACTAAAAAACTTTGATTTATCTAAAGATCTTATATAGGGAGTTTAAAATCACCATTGCTTGAGGCATTTGGTGAGTAGAGGAAAAATATTGGGTTACTTGGTGAACCAAGGTGTGAAAATAGAGGGCTTAGGAAAATAGAGACAGAGTGTTAATGTAGAGGTGGAAAACATAGTGAGAATGAGGGACATCAGTCCATGATTTGGTCTTCGGGGAGTGATAGGATGGCCATGCCTTGAGAGAGTAGCAATATAGTGAAAAATTTATCCTAAGGATAATGAAGGCAGTGAGATTTCTAGAACTCACAAGACTTCTATGAGTTTTTTTTCTAGAAATATTGGACAATAATTTAGTCATCTAAACAGGTGAAAATTACTGATGACTAACACGGAAAATAATGTATAACCTGAGGATGAAGGATGGAGACTTGGTGACAGAGCATCTGAATGCCTTCAATACTATGGTAAGAAAACTGTCATATATTGATATTAAAATCTCAAATGAAGATAAGTGTACCAGTTTTTTGTGTTCTTTACCAAATTCATGGGACAGTCTGGTTATTGCAATAGGTAGCAATAAAACTACCTTGAATTTTGATGACATTGTCTCAGCCTTGTTGTCAGAGGAAATGAGACAGAGAAATATGGAGGGTTAGAATGGAGATGCCTTATCAGTATGAGGAAGGTCCCATAATAGAAACAAGAATAAGGTTTTGAGTGGGAGATCTAAATCTCTTGGAAATTTTGTAAAGATGTGCTAGAAATGCGGAAAGGAAGGGCACTACAAAAAGGACTGCAGATCTAAAGCTCCTGAGAAAGGAAATGGATATGATGATGCTCCTTATGTAGAGGCAAAAACCACCTCGGATGAAGGTGGGGATGTGTATTTGGCTTCTTCTTCAAATACACATGTAGATCATGAGTCATGGTTGATTGAATCATGTGCATCCTTTCACTTCACTCCCCATAGGAAGTGGTTCTGCGAGTATGAGAAATATGATGGCGATGATGTCTTCCTATGGGATGATAGGAAGGCCAGAATCGTCAGACGTGGAAAATTCAAGTTGAAGCTACAATGTGGAAGGATTAGAAAACTTCCTGGAGTTCTACACATTCCTGCATTGGCAAAAAATTTGATTTCTGTAAGCAAGATGGATGATGCAAGTGTAAAAACAGTGTTCGAGAAAGATACCTGTAAGATGTTTCGGGGAGCACCAATATTAATGCCAGGATTTCAGATTGGAACTCTGTACAAGCTTCAGGGCATCACTGTTATTGATGGGTGCAATAGTTATGTGGTTCCTGAAAGTGGAGCGGAAATCCTAGCGGTCTCTAGAGAAAAGACCATGCTATGGCATCAAAGGCTTGGACATATTGGAGAGAGGAGCCTTCAGATACTGCATGGAAATGGTATGGTAGAAGGTATGTCTAATTTATCTCTATATTTTGAGATTCGTGAACATTGTGTATATGGGAAACATAATCAGGTGATTTTTCCATCTGGTGCTAAGAGGGTGAACAACATATTAGAGCTTGTGCACAGTGATGTGTTTGGACCTGTGTCGGTTCCATCACTGGGTAATTTTGTGTACTATGTTTCATTCATAGATGAATTCTCAAGGAATACATGGATATATTTCTTGAGGAATAAATCTAAATTCTTTGATAGATTTAAAGAATTTAAGGCTCTGGTGGAAAACTAGATAGAGAAGAAGATAAAGGTGCTGAGGACAGATAATGGTGGGGAGTTCTGCAAGAAGGAATTTGAAGAGTTTTGTAAGAAGTGTGGTATAGCATGGAAGAATAATACTCCATACACACCTCAAAAAAAAAGATTTGCAGAAAGAATGAACAGAACGCTGATGAAAAAGAAAAGAAGCATGCTCAGTGGTATCGAGTTAGGACATGAATTCTGGGCAGAGGCAGTGGAGACTGGATGTTAACTAGTTAACAGATCACCTTCATCAACGTTGGAGGATAAGACTCCACATGAGGTATGGACTGGTAAGAAACCCTCTCTTTCACATCTGAGGGTATTTGGACATGATGCATATGTACATGTTCCAAAGGAGAAAAGGACCAAGTTGGATAATAAATCTAAAAGGTGCATTTTTATTGGGTATAAGGATGGTTTAAAGGGTTACAAGCTTTGGAACCCAAAAACAAGCAAGGTTGTGTACAACCGAGATGTGGTATTTAGAGAGGTGAAATATGTTGTTAAACATGAAGTCCTACCAAAGGAACTTGAGAAAATAGAGTTTGAGCTAAAGGAGGATGAATTAGACTCTACAATAGAAGAAGACTCAGAAGAGGAAGAGCCACAAACTCCAGCTGTGAGAAGATCAGTTTGAGAAATAAGACAACCAAAAAGGTATAGTCCATCTACTTTCTATTCAAATTTTTCTTTAAATATAATTGATGATGATCCCAAAATCGCCAGGGAGGCAGTAGATTCAGAGGATGGAAAACTCTGGAAGGAGGCCATAGTTGATGAAATGACATCCTTGCATAAAAATGAGGCATGGGATCTGGTGGAGTTGCTGGCTGGAAGGAATCCAATCGGGAGGAAATGAGTGTTTAAGAAGAAGATGAATATAGAAGGCAAGGTGGAGAAACACAAAGCTCGGTTGGTAGCAAAAGGTTATTCCCAGGTGTCGGGTATTGATTTTGGTGATATTTTTTTCTCATGTTGCCGAAGTTACTTCTATTAGATTACTTTTATCTGTTGCTGCTGCATTTGTTTTTGAGGTAGAACAGATGAATGTGAAGACAAAATTTCTTCACGAGGATCTACAAGAGGAGATCTACATTAAAAAACATGAAGGATTTATGGTGAAGGGGAAGAAAGAACTGGTATGTAGGTTAAAGAAGTCTCTATATGGGTTAAAACAATCACCAAGGATGTGGTATCAGAAATTTTATATCTATATACTGGGACTTGGCTTAACCATAAGCAAGGAGGATCACTGTGTTTATTTTAAATTAATTGGTGACCATGTTATTTATTTGGTCTTTTATGTGGATGATATGTTGTTGATTGGAAATGATAAAGAAATTATCCTTGATTTGAAGACCCAACTATTCTCCAAATTCGACATGAAGGATCTTGGTGCTGCAAACTATATTTGGGGCATGGAAATTAAGAGAGATCAGGAAAAGAGGAAGCTCTGGTTAAACCAGAGGAACTATTTAGAGACTATATTGCAGAGGTTCAGTATGCAGGATAGTAAATCGGTGAATGTTCCTATTCCTATAGGTGTAAAACTGTCTACTGAACAGTGTCCCAAGACACAAGAAGAAGAGGAGGATATGTCCCATGTTCCATATGCAAGTGCAGTGGGTAGCCTCATGTATGCAATGGTCTGTACTAGACCAGACATTGCACATGAAGTGGGAGTATTGAGAAGGTTTATGTCAAACCTAGGGAAGGAGCATTGGACATCAGTGAAGCGGGTTTTTAGATATTTGCGTGGCACTAGTGATTATGGCTTGTGCTACCAGGGAAGACCAGGAATCAAAAGAGTGTTGGACATTTATGGTTTTGTTGATGTAGACTAGGCTGGGGATCTGGACCAAAGAAGATCTACAAGTGGGTATGTGTTTAGCCTATTTGGAGGTGCATTAATTTGGATGAGTAAAAGACAGTATGTAGTGGCTCTTTCAACTACAGAGGCAGAACAAACGGCAACCACTCATGCAAGCAAGGAATCAGTTTGGTTGCAGAGATTGTGTTCAAGTATGGGGTTGGTGAAGCAAGGTATAAAGATAGACTATGATAGCCAAAGTGCAATTTTCTTGGCTAAGAACCCTACTTATCATTCAAAGACAAAGAACATTGATGTTTAGTAACACTTTGTGAGAGATATGGTTGAGGATAAAAGGGTGTTGCTGGTAAAGGTGGACACTTTGAAGAATTTTGTAGATGCATTGACGAAGTCTGTGAGCACTCAGAAGTTCTCTTGGTGTAGAGAAATAATGGGTGTTGCAGAGCTAGACTGATTATTAAGCTCTCCTGTGGCCCCCTGTGGAAAGAAAACAAAAAGTGGGATAATGTTGGGTATGTCTTATATTCTTTCCACGATTAGTAACACGCCAACCCACCCATGGTTTTGTGCATGGGTTTGCACATGGCTTTGGGGGATGATGGTTTTTGGCCCCTAATATTTTGTAGATCCGGTTAAGGGAACTACAATTTTTTTCTAATCCAGGGTTAATGGATTGGGGTTTATGTATGCTTTGGCATGTATATATATGTGTTGTAACACTGAAAGGAATATAATGAAAAATCAAGTTGGTCATCCCGATTTGGGATCCAGGGGAAAATCTCTGTGTATATCTCTTTTATGTTTTATGCTCTCCCTATTGTTTTTTTTTTTTTTTAAGATTCGTTTGTAGATAATTTCTGTACAGGATTAAAACCTACACTTAATACATATGGATCGAGTTTTTTTATCGATGAGAAAATTCCTGTCCCAAGTTCTGTCTCCTCGAAAATTTTCCACCCAAGTCATTTGCACTCGCTTCCAAATTTCCAGGGCCCAGGGTTTCAAGGTCCCAGGTGACGAGGTCAAGTTATATGGGCTCATATCTTCGTGCCAGTGATAGAAAAAAAATATCATGACATATATATTACAAGGTTGGTTCAAAAGGATTATAAGGGGCTTTCCCTTGAGGTTGGACGAAATCTTAGCTCTAGTGGCTATCATATGAATGGTGTTTTTTATGTAAACTTTAAACCGTTTAATAAACAAGGAATATCCACTTGGTGTGCATCACTTTGTGTCATTATCAAATGATTTATCAAGTCACTACTACATATGGTGTATAAATATGATGGTTAATTTTGACAATATGGATAAAATCGATCACATTGTTGGAAATTACTAAATAATTATCAAGTTTTGTCCCTTTTTAATCATTGATGCCCCCACATTTTTCATATTTCTAATGTTGAATGATGTTTTTCAAAATTCTTGTTGAGTTAAGCAGCGGAAAAAACTTAAATAAACAATTAGACACACAACACAAAACATGAGACAAAGGATTTAATGTGGTTCACCAAACCAATCTGGGCTACATCCACCAAACAGAGGCATTGGCATTCTCATTCATCAACAGGAAAATTACAACAACATAGTTTCTCATCTGCACTTCTCTTCTTCTCACCTCACATCCCTCATGCTCTTTTGCCTCTACAGGCTTAAATTTTATAGCTGGGAGTAGAAACTGAATCATTAAATTCAATCACAAAAAAATAGGATGCAATAACTCCACATCAGGATTAGATGGAGTCAATTTAGCAACAAATCCTATTGTTGTCATATTCATGAGATTTTCTCCAAATTTAATTAAAAGAAATCTCAAAAATCTCCACTTTGACAACAATTAGCCTGATACCCTATTCCATTATTATTTTTATCTTTTCTGCAAGCCAAGAGAAGCTAGACACCATCGTAGCTTCTCTAATAAAACTGGTTTCTTGAACATGTCTACACAATTTTCCTTTGTATGCACCTTTTCAAGAGAGACTCCCCATTTAGTGATGACCTGTCTTACAAAATGGTATTTTATAGGTATATGATTTGATTTACTATGATAGGCCAGATTTTAGCCAAGTGAATTGCACTTTGACTATCACAAAATAACTTGATGTTGTCCTGCAACCTACCAAACTCACCAAACAAACCTTTCAACCAAACCGCTTCTTTGCAAGCATGTGAAGCAACTATGTATTCGTCTTCTGTAGTGGATAAAGCAACAATGTTTTCTAGCTTTGACATCCAGCTAATAGCTCCACTTGTAAGAGTAAAGACATATCCTGAAGTTGACCTTCTCTTATCCAAATCACCTGCAAAATCGGAATCAATATATCCGTAAACAAATTCACTACTTCTGTTATAAGTGATACAGTAATCACTTGTGCCTCTCAGATACCAAATCACCCATTTCACTGCTGACCAGTGTTCTTTTCCTGGATTTTCCATATACCTGCTGACAACCCCAACTGCATGTGAAATATTTGGTCCAGTACAAACCATCGCATACATCAAAAAACCTACTACATTGGCATATGGAATTCGAGACATATATTCCTTTTCTTCATTTGTGTTAGGACATAAACTTGAAGAAAGCTTAAAATGGGAAGCTAAAGGGACTGAAACAAGTTTCACATTGTTCATACCAAACCTTAAGAGTATTTTCTCAATATACTTCTTTTGTGATAACCACAACTTACCATTGCTCCTGTCTCTAAAAATTTCCATGCCCAAAATCTGTCTTACTGCTCCTAGATCTTTCATATCAAATGTCCTAGCCATCTAAGCCTTTAACTTGTTGATCTCTGTTATGATTTTGCTTGCTAAAATCATATCGTCAACATATAACACTAAGATAATGAACATGCCATTACTCAATTTCTTAAAGTAAAGACAATGATCATATTCATTTCTTAAATAATTTTGACTCATCATGAAAGAATAAAATTTCTTGTACCTTTGTTGAGACGACTGCTTCAGACCATCCAATGATTTCTTGAGCTTGCAGACAAATTTCTTGTTGCGATTTTGAACAAACCCTTCCAGTTGTTCCATGTAAATCTCTTCATCTAAATCTCCATGTAAAAATGTAGTTTTAACATCTAGTTGATGTAATTCTAAATCAAGTAAAGCAACTAATGCTAACACAATCCGAATTGAAACAATATTTACAACTAGTGAAAATATCTCATGAAAGTCAATTCCTGCTTTCTGAGAAAAACCTTTTGCGACTAGCCTTGCTTTGTACCTATCCTCTATATCATCAACACCCCTTTTCAATTTGTAAACCCATTTACATCCCACAGTTTTTCCGTATTTAGGAAGTTCTACCAGATCCCATGTGGCATTCTTGTCTAATTCCTTCATCTCGTCCTTCATAGCTTCTTTCCACTTATCACTGTTAGAACCTTCTACAACTTCTTGATAGCATAAAGGTTCATCATCATTAGCGATTAAAGAAACTGAAGTAACATAATCATTATACCTTTTATGAAGACATTTGATTCTCATGGACCTCCTTAAATATGTTTCTGGTTCTTCCACAATTTGCTGATTATTATCTGTAGGAACTTCTTCATGATCTGCATCTAAAACATGTTCATGATCTGCATCTGAAACTTGTTCATGCTCTGCATATGAAACTTGTTCATCTAGAATATCATCAGTATTTGAACTAGTTTCAAACTGAATATGTTGAAACTTAGGTACATTATCCTATTTAAATTTATCATCTACATCTGGATTATTGAGTGAAGATTCATTGAATTTAACATCTCTGTTAATGATGATCTTGTGAATAGTAGGATCCCACAACCTGTATCCCTTAGTACCATCACCATATCCAAAAAAGATATATATTTTTGATCTAGGATCTAATTTAGAACGCTGATGTTTCAGAATTAGAGCATAAGCATCACAACCAAAAACTTTCAGTTTAGAATAATCACATGGATGACCTTTCCATACCTCTTGAGGAATTTTACATCATATTGCAGTTGATGGTGATCAATTTATCAAATAGAAAGCCGTAGAAACTGCTTCTGTCCACAATTCCTTCTGCAAATTGGTGTTACTAAGCATACTTCTTGCTCTTTCTAAAAGATTCTTGTTCATGCGTTCAACAACTCCATTTTGCTGAGGAGTATAAGTAGTAGTTCTATGTCTTTCGATCCCAGCTTCCTTGCAATAATTATCAAATTCCTTTGAAGTAAACTCACCACCATTGTTAGTTCTTAAACATTTAATGGTTCTTCCAGTGATGTTTTCAACTAATGATCTAAACTGTTTAAAAACTGTGAATACATCAGACTTTTTATTTAACATATAGACCCACACTTTTCTAGAGAAATCACAATAAAAGATACAAAATATGATGATCCTCCATATGAGGTTGTAGGAGATGGACCCCAAACATCAGAATGGATATAATCAAGGATTCCCTTACTAGTATGTTTTCCAGTTTTAAACTTATGCTTGCTTTGTTTCCCAAATATAAAATGTTTGCAGAAATCTAACTTAGAAGATTTTAAACTAGGAAGTAACTTACGATCAGATAAAAATTTTAATCCTCTTTCGCTCATATGGCCCAACCGTTGATGCCATAGATGAATAGAATTACTGTCGTTTTCAGATACTATAGAAGCATGATCTGACTCTGTTCTTCCTTCTAACTGAAAAAGACTTCCAACCTTATTTTCTTTCATTACTAGTAAAATTCCTTTATAAAATTTCATTAGTCCACCTTGAATAAGGGTTTTATATCCATTTGTGTCTAGTACTCCTAGAGAAATGAGGTTTTTTCTGAGTTCAAGCACGTGTCTTACATCAGTTAAAATTTTATTTGTCTCATCAAACATTTTAATCTGGATGCTTCCAATTCCCACAATATTACATGAGACATCATTTCCCATGTAAAAAACTCCATCATTGATTGATTTATAAGATTTAAACCACTCTCTATGAATTCACATGTGATTTGACGCACCAGAATCTAACAACCAATGTTGATCATGATTAGACAAACTAACTGATAACACTTCATCACTCATACCTGAACCGGATGCCGAACCTGTATTTGTCGTGTTTTCTTCTTTCTTCTCTGTCAAAGAGTCTCCTTTGGATGTTTGTTGTCTCTTCCAACAATCCTTCTTCAAATGTCCCAATTTGCCACAAAACTAGCACTTTACCTTACTCTTCTTCCCTTTCGATTTTGACCGCGAGTTGTTCTGCTTACTGAAGCGTCTTTCTTTAGAACGACCTCTAAACATCATTGCTTCTGATGTTGAGGTTTCTGAATTTGACCTTTTCCTTATTTCTTCAGATAGAAAAGCTCCAAAAAAATCATCAAATTCAAGGGTTTCTGATGAACTAAGACTTATAGAAGTAACAAAATGATCCCATGACTCGGGCAACGAGCATAATAAAGTTACAGCTTTATCTTCTGAATCAAATTTTACTCCTATACTTTTTAACTGCACCAAGAGAGTATTAAAGGTATTCAGATGATCAGTTATCATCGTACCTTCCTTCATGCGCAAGCTGTACAACTGTCTCTTCAGGAGAATCCTATTCGTTAAGGATTTTGTCATGTAAAACTTTTCAAGCTTTGTCCAAAAACCAGCATCAGTTTTCTCTGACACGTTGTTAAACAAAACATCATCCACCAAACACAATCGAATGCCACTCAGTGCTATGTCATCCATGTTACTCCATTCATCATCTGTCATGGCAAGAGGTTGTTTGGATTTTCCCAAAAGCGCCTTCGTCACACCTTGTTGTATGAGTAGATCATGCATTTTATGAACTGTTGAACCAAGTTTTTTTAAATGGCACTTCACACAACCAATCTCATGGTCCACAGTAAATAGAAAAAGTTCTATGTTGAACCAGGCTCTGCAGTCCACAGTCAATAGTTGTCACGACATCATACTTGGGCCTCACGGACGCACCCAGCAATAGATCTACTCTTCTATCCACTACAGAAAACCTGACCTCTTGGCCTTCTCAGTCGCATGCAGTAGCCACGGACCCGACCTCACAGTCACGACTCACGGACTTTGGCTCTCTACGCGTTTGAAACTCCAGCTACCGGCGTTCAACACTCCCGAACGACTCTCTACGCAAACAACCACAGTCCACACAGCCACCATTCAACGCTGATCCAGGCCTGGTCACAAGCCACACAATTTTCATGGGCCACGGCTTCTATGAAAACAATGGCTCTATGTTAAAAAAACGACTACTTGTCCCATCAGTTCACGGCCTCTGCGTTAGATTTTACTATGAGACATGCACACGGGCACACGGGCACGTTTCACCTCTAGTTATTGGACGGAAAAACCAACTCACGGTTTAGCAACACGGCTTCTCTACAACGATGACCTTTCAATGATACGAAACGGAAGAAGACAATGGTTAACACAGCCTTCAGTCGGCTCCGATACCAAATGTTGAGTTAAGCAGTAGAAAAAAATTAATTAAAAAATTAGACACACAACACAAAACATGAGACAAAGGATTTAACGTGGTTCACCTAACCAATCTGGGCTATGTCCACCAAACAGAGGCATCGGCATTCTCATTCATCAACAAGAAAATTACAACAGCAGAGTTTCTCATCTACACTTCTCTTCCTCTCACCTCACATCCCTCATGCTCATTTGCCTCTACGGGTGTACATTTTATAGCTGGGAGTAGAAACTGAATCATTAAATTCAATCAAAACAAAATAGGATGCAATAACTCCACATCAGGATTAGATGGAGTCAATTTAGCAACAAATCCTATTGTTGTCATATTCATGAGATTTTCTCCAAATTTAATTAAAATAAATCTCGAAAATTCCAATACATGTTTGATGAACTACTCAGAACATGTGGCACTTTGCCTTGACCCATTAACATGCTATTTCATGCCACCATGCTCTAACACTGCCGCTGAAACATCAAAAAAGTATCCATCTCATGAATAATATTGGTTCCTTGGGGCTTAGTTATGCCTATTAAGGTGTAAAAGGCGGCAAGTAGTAAGCTAAATATTAATTTAATACCTTTTAATCCTATTTGTTGCATATCACATGATTTTTATACAATTGAAAAGATGGAAAATAAAAAACATATATTTGTCATAATAGATTGGCTCACATCAGTTGGAAAGGGTAAGGAATGGATGGACAACAAATTTATATAGTATAAACAGATTTTAAGATAATATACTTGTACAATAGTGATGTCAATACAAACTAGAGGAACTTAAGGGGATTTTGTAACCATCTCTCCCACATTTACCCAATTTCACTGACCTATCAAGGTAAACATGATATGAAGAGTTATTATTACATGACCCGACCTCCTAGATTCAATTAAGGAAGTCGGGCTAACAAAATAACCACACACGAACATCCTATAGGGGCTACATGTCTCTTAGAAGATGAAAAGCCACTCCACGTAACCAAAACCTGAGCTAGAACCCTTTTTCTCTGCCCTGGGCCTACAACCGCACCCATGCCAAGGCATGCATGCATTAATATGCCTCCAACTACATGCACAACACTACATTTGATGAGCTCCATCATTAGACATATTTCGATGGGTTAATAGTCACCTTTTTTCTTTCTTAGATATCTTTTCCTTGCATTTTTATTATTATTTGGTTTTATGATGATAGTATAGGTGGTGATTAAGGCTAACATACTCTGAGTGCCTAATATGAGGTTGAGTGCAAAAATTCATAAATTATTAGCATTTTTTTAAGGATTTTATCATAACGAATTGGAGGAGACAACAAAGAGAAATTATATTAGGATTTCCCACCCTCCTTAACTCTCAAAGGTAGCCGAAGAATCCCAAATATTCTCTCCAGCAAATCAATTCCAGAGGCATCAAAGCAACTCAAAGAGGAGTGCACCCAATATTTGTTTACATGGAGTCAAGTGGACTCAATCACCATTTTCTAGGGAGCTGTTGGTAGCTTCCCTGTAGAATAAATAGATCAGAACTAGAGCTAGGCCCGAGTTAGCTGATTCTAGTTGGAACTTTGATGCAAGCTATTGAGCTTTTTATTAGTTACTTAGTAATCAAAATTTAAGAGATGTATGAGGCTATTCTTTTATGAAATGAGAAGAATGATTTCATTTTACTGATTTAAGTTTCAGAGAGCTAGGCTTGTGGGTTAGGGCCCAATTCATGTGCCTCAACTTCTCTCTTGTTACCATTCTATCATTTCTACCATTAAGCTAGTTTTCTTTTTGTCATTCAATTAGTTCTGATTTTAATAGTTTCATTATAGTTTATTTTTTCTTTCAGTATGCTGCTGTAGTTTTTAATTTTCTTGTGAGTAATAGAATAGAGGAGAAAAACCAAAAATTCATGGATCAACACTCCCTAATCATCTCTATCAATAGATCTTGAGGAGGGTAAACCTTCCCACAAACCCTAAAATTGATTTCTGTTCACTACTTTTATCATGCACTTCATCTATTTTTTCATGCATGAATCAATAGGGTTGTTTGTAGGAAGGAGCATCAAAAGCCCCAGAGATATTATCAAGTCATTCTACTCCATTTTCCAGTCCCTACCCATCTCTGTGTTACGCTTCTATTCCTTGATTTTCTCTTATTGCAGCCATCACAACATTTTTATTCACAAAACTCTTGAAAACATTTGAAAGTCGACCTCCACCTTTGCTCCTCAAATCTCCTGCCACCGTACATCGCAATCGTGTTTCACATAATTTTTTATTTTTATTTTTATTTATTTTTAACACTTACCACTCACTTTCATCGATTGCGATATTGTGAAATTGCAAATCACACTTCACATTGTTTTCCCTTTTCTTTTAACACTTACCGCTCACTTTCGCCGATCACGATATTGCTATCATGCTCCGCCATCGGTCCCATCACCACGTGACCCATTGCAAATTGCACTTCGCAATATTTACCCTTTTCTTTTAAGACTTACCGCTCTAATCTTCCAATTGTGATATTACGATCGCGCTTTGCCGCCGGTCCCATCACCATGTCACCCATCGCATTTCGTACTTTGCACCGTTTAGTTGGTTTTCGTTAATACTTACCACTCTTTCCATCAATTGTGATATCTCATTTCACATGTCCCAGTTCTTACCTCATCGCACTTCATATTTCTCTCCCACTCCCAAAAAATACTTCCGCTATCCCTTTAATTTTTTTATATTGAGATTGCGATATCGCATATCGCATATCACAACTTTTTCTCCATTGCATCTCCACCAATAATAGGGCTCACTACCTTTTGGCGTCGTTGCCATGGAGGTGTCTAGTAGATGTTTTTATTTTGTTTTAGCATTATTTTCTACTTTCATTTTTCATGTTGTTTCACAAATATGGAAAAAAATACAAAAATATCTAATTTTCATGCCTCATAGGACTAGGAATACTTAAAGAAAAATATTACCTAAAACCCCCACATCACCTCCTAGCCACCCTTCACTCTTCTTCAGTGGCAGTGAGCTTGAACCCCCTATAGGAGAGCCTTATGAATATTTTGAGGATCCTATTGGGGAAGAAGAAGAAGACCTTTTTTCACTTGAGGGACCTACTTCACCTATCTTAACCATGGATGGGATCCAGAGAGCCTTTCCCATAAGAGAGGCAGACGGGGAAACTACGATGAAAAACATTAGCCCCTCAACTCTTCCATACTTTCATGGACTTACCTCTAAGGACCCTGACACCTTCATGTTTGAATTTGTTGTTGTTTGTAGGACTTATGATTACACTTCTGATGATCAGAAGCTGAAGCTATTCCCATCCACCTTTAAGGATAGAACCGTGCACTGGTTCATGGGTCTGCCTGGGGATAACATCACTACCTGGGCACAGATGGAAGAGACCTTCAACAACAGATATAGAGACTATTGTAAGTCCAAGGAAACTAAGGATGAAATATTTAAGATGACTCTAGGACCTGATTAATCCCTAGAGGACTATGAAGAGAGGTTTCAATTAAACTATAAGAGAGACAACTATACTCTTGATCCTACATCACTTAAAATTATACTTATTTGAGGGATTTATGAAGAGATGATAGAAACCTTGAATATGTTAAAAAGAGGATTTATCTACCAACAACCCTATCAAAACAATCAAAACTATCTTTCGGAACCATTCTAGGGCATCTAGGAAGAAGGGCAGAGCTAGCCAAACTACATCCAATACCCCTTCCTCTTCCACCTTCATAAAACATGAGATTGGAAACATGCTAGAGGACTTCAAGAGTGACACGCTGCACACCTTTGATTTGCAAATGGAAACAATGTAGGTCAAGAGGAAGTAGAGAGAGCCCAGGCCATATTTTGTCCTAGATGTACCAAGAAGCACCCAAGAAATGAATTTCCACTGAATGTCATAGATGCTTGCTTAGTCTGTGAGGAGAATCATGCCAGTGGCCACAAAAAAGTTTCCCTCCTTGACTGGACTTAAATTTGTATATCAAGGTGGGGAAGAAATGACATAGCAACTTTGTTTCATCAACCAGAGAAGGCCTCAAGGCACTCAACCATATAAACAAGGTATACAAGGTGCACCTTACTCTTACTATCACAACAATCAAAGTGCACCCATGCAACCTTGGTACACCCCCACTCCTCAATCCTGGTCTACACCTCCTACCTGGCCTTACAACCCTTCATATCATCCTCAGCCAGAAAGCCAACCATTTCAACAGTATGCTCCACAACAACCTCAATGGAACAATCCATCCCAAGGGTGGAGGCATCAACAAAATCAACCACTTTCTCTAATGCCTCCACCCCAACCTCAATCTTAGCTTACTCATGCTGCTCCACCTAGGCTACCTATACCCGCATAACCCAATCTGAACCTGAACAACAAATAGACACAACAGGCTCCCAGTGGAGAAACATCCCATCCAACTTATGTTGTGGAGATACAGGAGGTTAATATCAGGTTGGGAAGAGTACTCCCAGACAACCATGCTCCATCTCCACCTGTAGATGTTGAGGAGGAAAAATAAGAAGGTAACACTCAGATCCAACAACCTCCTTTTCCTGAGTGCTTAATCCACCCTAGTCAACATACCTCGGATGAGATTGAACTCCTGGGGGAATTGGAAAATTTGTGTGTAAAGATAAAAATTCTCCAAAACATTAAATATGTCCCTATCTATAATAGGCTCATCAAAGAATACTGCTTCAAGAAACCAATGAGAAGGAAAAGAGATACCCCCTCCATCAATGTGGTAGGACAACTATCTGATCTAATGCTGGGGAAGGTGATATTTCCAAAGTACTTAGACCCTAGTAGACTAGTTGTTGATGTGAATATAAATGGTGTCATAGTCCCCAACACTCTGATCGATCTAGGGGTTGCCATCAATATCATGAACAAGGAAAATATGTTAAAACTTAATCTCCAAGGGACTTTGAGGAAAACCACAACAGTTCTGCAACTTATAGATTGGTCCACAGTAACTACAGAAGGAATTTTTGAGGATGTTATGGTTACCATTGAATCTTGGGAGCATCCTACAGATTTCCTAGTCCTGCAGCCAAAAACCAAGTTGAATGGTTATCCCCTCATATTAGGGAGACTTTGGTTAGCCACTGTAGATTTTATATTAATTGTCGAGCCATAAACATGACTATAAAAAATGGCTCTTTGTCTAAAAAACTAGTGTTATATCCTCCAGCCTAGCCTTCCATTGATCGTGATCTCCCTATATGGCTGGAGGATGAATAATATGAGTTATATAACACTGCCCATATGTGTACTGTAGATGCTATTCTTAGAGGGGGTCATCTTCATGAAGATGAACTCATCGACCATGCCATTCAAAACTAGTCCTCCACTAACATTCCTCTTGAAACCTTAGTCAAAGAGTGTGAAATCCAACCTTGGATGGAAGTGCACTTAGTTGAGTCAACCTCTAAAACCACCAAGGCGATTGAGTTTGGCACATACAGATCTCTAAAAATCAACCCAAACCTTTTGAATGAAGAAGAGAAGTAGTTATGCTAGCTTTTGAAAGAAAATCTTGAAGCATTTGCTTGGGATTACAAGAAAATGAAAGGAGTGCATCCTTCAGTATGCAAACATCACTTTTACATCAAGGAAGGATGCAAGCCTGTGAGACAACCCCAAAGAAGGATGAACCTAGCTATGAAGGACATAGTCAAAGAAGAGCTGGAGAAAATATTGGATGTAGGGGTCATATATCCTATATCTGACAGTGAGTGGGTATCCCCTCTTGTCCTAGTCCCAAAGAAGAATGGGAAGTGGAGAATTTGTGTCGACTATCGAGAACTTAACAAAGCCATCAAGAAAGACCATTTCTCTTTTCCCTTTATAGACCAAGTCCCGGATGGCCTTGCGGGGAAGAAGTTATTTTCCTTCTTAGATGGGTTCAGTGGGTACAATAAAATTCAAATCAGCCTTGAAGACCATGATAAGACTACTTTCACCTACCCTTAGGGTACCTTTTCTTATAGAGTCCTACCCTTGGGTTGTGAAATGCCCCAACTACCTTCCAAAGAGTTGTCCTGAGCATATTTTCTGAGTTAGTCCATGAGTCTGTCGAAATATACATGGATGATTTCACAGCATATGGGGGTGACTTCTAGGAAGCTCTCTCCAATTTGGGTAAATTGCTAAGAAGGTGAATTGAGATTCATTTGTCCTTGAGCCTAGAAAAGTGTGAATTCCTTAAGAAAGCAGGGGTTGTATTAGGAAACTCCATATCCCAAGTAGGAATACAAGTAGACCCGAACAAAATGACTATCATCAAAAGGGTACCTACTCCTCAAAAGAAAAAAGATGTGAGGGGTTTCTTAGGCTTAGCTAGTTAGTATAGAAGGTTCATCAAAGATTTAATAAATATGGCTTCACCATTATTTGGGTTATTCGCCAAAGATTCTGATTTTATTTGGTCTGGTCCTTTTCAAGAGGCTTTTGAGCTCATTAAGAGAAAGTTGACTACTGCCCCCATCCTCTGAGGTCCAAATTGGACTCTGCCTTTCCACATACACACTGATGCATCCAACAAAGTTGTAGGGGAAACATTAGGAAATTAGAGGAAAAAATCCCTTATGCCATTTATTTCATTAGCAGGAACTTGTCCAAGGCTGAGTTGAATTATACTGTTAATGAGAAGGAGATGTTAGACATTTTCCATGCCTTGAACAAATTCAGGCATTATGTAACTAGATATCAGACCTTTTTTCACACTGACCATGTAGCCATATGGTATTTAATGAAAAAACTAGATGTTAATGCTAGAATAATTAGACGTTTGTTACTTTTGCAACAATTTGATTTGACTATTGTTGATAAACCTGGAAAGGAGAATGTTGTTGCAAATTTTTTGTCTAGGTTAGCTCTCCCTGTGGGTGAAGAAGAAATGGTGGATGACTAGCTACTAGATGAGCATCTCTTTTCTATATCATCACTCTAACCATGGTTTGCTAATATAACCAACTACTTGGTTGCTGGGAGACTCCCTCCTAATATTCCATTCAGGGAGAGGAGCAGAATCATTAGAAAAAGCACCCCTTTCACATGGATTGGGGGAAACATTTTCAAGCTACACTAGAAAATTTGGCCCAATTTCCGGCGGCCACTTCGTCGCTATTCCGACACACAGTCGTCGCAAGAGCGATAGTTTGAGGCGGGACAAAACGTGGTTAGCCATTACATCGCAATTCTGACGCTTTTCCAAAGTGTCGCAATACCGACAATTTTTCCTAGGTTTCCAAACAATCGTCGCTCTTCCAACATTTTCAAAATCGTCGCTCGTCTGACGTTTATAACTGTCGCAATTCCAACGACATGCGTTCCGACGTTTTGAGCGTCGCTCTTCCGATGTTTCTAAACTGTCGCTCTTCCGACATCTAACCACACTTTTAAGGCATCGCAAAACCGACGCTTTGAAGGTGTCGCTCTACCGACGCTTTGTAGGTGTTGCTCTACTGACGGATTGAATGTGTCACTCTTCTGACACTTTGAATGTGTCGCTCTACCGATGCTTTGTAGGTGTAGCTCTATAGATGCTTTGAAGGTGTCACTCTTCCGACGCTTTGATAAAAAATTTAGAAAAAAAATTAAACAACTGCTGATTTATTGCCTACTTTTGTTTTACAGTGTGCCAAGCTGATTCCATTCCTTGTAGGTAATGCAATCTTCCAATTTTGAGATTTGTATACTGCAATTTCATTCTGTGCTAAGTTTATTTAACATAAATTTCACGGTCGATTACTTAGAGACAGTTAAATATGAGTAACGTTTTTTTTTAAATTCTCTAGTATTTGCAAGAAATGAAGCTAAATTCATAACAAATTGACTTGATAGTTGTGATGTCAGAAAGTTAGGCGGTTTCATACTGAAATTTCTAACGAAGAATACTGTTACTAAGGTTGACGACTGTTAGAGGCCCTTTGAGTACAATGAAACACTATCTGCATTCAGTATCATCTGTACATCACATTTGGTTAGTGTTTAAAATGGAAATAAAGTATATAACTGATGACGAGGTAAACCCACAATCCTGGTTTTCTCATTACTTCAATCTCAACTTATTCTTATGTCGGGGACTGGAAAATTAAACAAATAATTCTGAGAGCTTTAATATCTCAAATCTCAGAGATTTGAGATGTTAATTTCAAGGTTTATTATGTGCATGTAATATCTCATGCAATACCATCAGATTCATTCTTCTTTCGGGGGAGCTCTACTCTCAACCTACTCTGCTTCCTTTTAACCGAAAAATTAAATACACCTGTGTATATTAATATCTCAATCTGAGATTGAGATATTAATTAAATATCCTCTTTTTTTTAAAACCCCGTATTTCATATAAACCCATCACCCTTGGCTGATACATACACTTTTTATGTTAATGGTTGGCTGGGATTGGAACACGGTCCTTATTACAAAAGTGCTTGACCACAACAAACATATAACAAGGTGAACCACACTAGCCTTTATTGATACCATTCATTTTATAACCAGGGGCTTTATATAATGTTCGGGCTACACATATATTATTAAAATTGTGTCAATGTGACCAACATGCCATACCGTGGTTAAAACTGTAAACCATAGTTAGTACAACGACAATCAACATATATATATGTGTGGGGCCTAGCACCTACGACCCTTCCACATCCAACAGTGGATAGTACGTCACACTGGCTTCGATGATCCAACGATCCAACTGGATATTGCGCGAGTTAATTGCACAATCATTAACTCGCGACGAGAGTGGTTTTCCAAAACTACTTAAGGCCACGTGTCAGCCCATGGCATTGATCGCGTCAAAATGGGGAATACAGCTTACTGTATAAAGGCGGTGTGATATGCCAGAAACTCGTCTTTACTGTGCAGCCCTCAAGGTTCTGACTACTCTTGCTCAGGGTTCCACCTGACTTCAAAACTGAATCTTGCCCACAGAATACAGTTCAATATCTACTCTCCCTCAATTCTCGCTCGGCAACCAGGAATAAAAATTACCTGCATCCTTCATGAACCCTCATCGATTCCCATTGGTCTATTCACACGAGGTTAGAGAATATTCGGGATTTGATTGTCAACAAGTTGCGGGGTGTGGCTTCCATACAAAATCCAACATCGATTAATACAGGACTTCGACCTGTACTATCTATGCACACCCCCTCATAGAACTTACACACACAATTCATATATTATTTTAACACAGGTTTATCACGCAGTTAAGCACCGAGACTCATAAACAAATCAACACCTCATCAGATACCGAGTACCATTCAAGCCCTCCAGTTACACAGGACATCATTCAACGCAACTACAGAGATTATTCACACAGAGATTCAAGGCATTCCACACAAAATTTAAATCAATCAATACACAAATACTCAAGGTAATCTCCCATAGAGTTAAACAACGAATGCACAGTTATACTGAGACAAATTCATCATTTATACAGTGAGCAAACTTACAAGCTTTTAGCTAGCTAGATCTTCAATTGATTGGCCCTTCTCTTCTACCCTGTCTCCTCTACAGTTCTATGCAGCCTATGCAGTTCTCTATGCAGGTCTCCTGACTCTGTCACAGAGGTTTATTTTTATATCAATTACAATGAATCGATTCTAATTTCTCGATGACTCACAAACTCTTCAAATTCCTATAGTTCCAAATTAGACTAACGCTCTGATAGACAGATATGGACTGCCTCTTCCTATGCCCACTAATCATTCGGGCAGTTACATTTTCCTCTAAAAATTAACTAAATTAGCTCAGCCATGGACAATTTCACAGGGAAATAAGAAATGAGACCCCCCTTTACATTTATTTATGTACAAAAGTTGTCTTGGGTCTAATTCCCATACATCAATAACATTGTCATCCCTATTGTTTAAATTTCATATTTATAATCTCCTGAAGCAAGCAAATGGACGCAAACCACATGTACAACATATCAACCATTCAATTCACAACCATGGTGGTATTTTTTATCAGTTGTAAACTTGATGACATCTTTTCTGAGATTCCCTAGGTCATATTCACTGGCTAGTTGGAAGAGTGCTTTGTAATTTGTTTAATAATGGTTATGTTAGATGGAATATTTAATGCACTAGCTGATGAAAAGTTTTATAAATACTCTACTGTCATAGTTTTGGATATCCTCATATGCTATTTCAGACTCCATATTCATTCTCTGTTGACCCCTAACTGCCCAACATCAGCTACACTGTATTTCTCTATCGCAATCTGCAAAAACTAAATGGCTGATGTATGTGGATTCAAAAAATTTAGTTCTTAAGCTTCTGGATCATGTCCACAGTGTTTTTGGACTGGAATGGCTATCAAACAATTTAAAAAAAAAATTAAACATGGGGTATCATCTGTATATCACATTTCGTTAGTGTTTAAAATGGATCTCGATAGAAAGTTATATGCATTCCAATTGTTGATTTCACTAGAAAATCCACATCCATTTCTGTTCAATAAACTTGAGAATTTGCACATGAAATTATGTAATGAAAAGGGCAGAAAATGGAAGGTCATAGAAAGAGAGAGCTTGCCACAGAACATGGAAAAAATAATCTATTGATTTACAAGAATGGACTCCAGAAAAATGAAAAACCAAACTCAGAAAACTACCAAGTATCCATTCGTTTTATACACAATTTTGCTAACTAATGCAGGTGATTGAGATGAAAATTAGCACCTTTACAAAGACATACATGTGGATAAATTTTCATACCACCCATTGGTCTTTCCCATATCAGCTACAATTCCAGCCCTGGTAGTGGTGATTTATAAAAATGGTTCCCTTTGAACGCTTCTAGCCATAGTAGAAACTCAAAACATATCATGTAGGATTGAAGCTAGAAATTACCACTAAACATACAATTCACAAACATATATTTTTCATGTTAGATCGAAAAAATAACACATAACATACATTGTATAGTTAGCAGAATAGAAAACTTGAAAGTTCAAAAACAAATTTGAAAATACTGAAAGAAATATACATTTGCAGGCTCTCTGAATCACTTACATAATGGAAAGAGAATAATAATAAATCCAATAGGGTAGAGGAAAAATGTTGTCTTATCCAAGAAGGGTAACACTATAGCACATGCACAGAAATATCTGAAGTATTAAAGATAAACGTATAGAAAAAACTTAAAAAATGGAACCTTAATTTAGTTCAGATCTAATAACTTTTATCAAAAGAAACTTACCATCATAGCCTAGAAAGTTCAGGTAATGGTAGTAAGAGAAGGCTACCATAAAGATAAAATTTGACAGTAAAACATGAATGAATCCTTGTGCAACCAACATCAATTTTAAGGCAGTTGCAGCACATCTTGCATCAGAAAAATCAACAAAACATAACACTAGAGGTTCTCCACCAAGCTACAAAGCTCACAATATCGCCAACATTTCATTAGACCTCGTTAAAATAATTTGAGTTTCTATATATCAATAAATAAACAAAATATACTCTGCTTCAATAGCAAACAATCATTTATAAAAACTTGACACATAAATTAAGATCCAAGCTATCATTTTAAGCTTAATTTATCAATGAATACTCAAAATTTAGACTATGCTTACACGTCTAGGCTCCTTTTGTACCAGTCAAACTTCTTTGAAACCAATGAATGGACGAAAAATTTATGTTGTTAGGTTAAGAAAAAACATTCTAAAGGAAAAGCATACATGCATGACCAGATAAAAATAAAGACACTCTACATAACTGAAATCCTACCTAAAAGAAATCAATCTGCATACCAAAGTAGCATATATTCAGTTTCACAATGACCTAATTTCATCATGTACTCAACAAGTCAATTGTTGCAGTGTCATAAAACCTCAAGCCTCAAACATCTTTACAAGTGAGCATTTCAGGTCTGATTTAGAACAAACCTGTTAGAGATTTCACTGAAATCAAGTTACATTCTAATGCTCATTTAATATAGAGATTAAGATTCTGAATCTATGATGTTACTATTGTTGCCAATATTTTTATTGTACTTGTGCCATACCCACCTCCACTAATAGTAACAACAATGTTGAATCCTGATCAGTCTCCATCCATGGGATTTTAATGGCCCTTAGATGTGAGATTCACATGCCAAATTGAATCATTTCATAGAATGACTCCACTGCATATTACTGCCTTTCAGCTATGGTTGAGTATCAATTTTACCAATTTGGCCAGCACTTGAATATAATCCTAATTACATCAAATTTCAAAATTTGAGTCTAACCCTAAGTGCATAAAATTATGCAAAACCCACTTACACAACACAGTCTAGGAGGGGTTAACATGCCTATGAAGTATTTAAACATTGTTGAGGGCTAAGAATAGTTGGACTTTGCCAACTAACCAAACTCACTTTTGACCACTTCTAGTAACTTTAACCTGTAGATGCTCTCATAAAAATAAAGCAGGTGGTCCAATAAAAGGAAGGGGACTGGTTGCGTGTTTCATTTCCTTTTTTTTGTCAGCTAAAAGCTTTCCAAGAAGAATACATCTACTAAAGCATGAAACTGATTTTGTTGTTGCCCCAACTACCACTGATATACATCACAATGTGTCATAGTTTACTGTAAGCCTCTATTGAGAGTGGGCAACACTAAATCCAAGTAATTCCCCTCATCCCTTAAAACACACCTCTAAATATAACTAGAAATTTCAAATAGTTAGTAAAGGAAAAGTACAAAGATATAACAGATCTGTGTTGAGCCAAAAACCTGTGCATTCACAACAAAACTGGGATGGATAAAACTTAAAAACAATTATGTACTTTGACAAAAAATCGTCTTATGCATACAAAATGAAAGAACCATTGGCATACTACTATTTTTACAAATTTAGGGACAGGAAAAGTGAGTCTTTGGGCAACACAGTTACATGTGGAGACCCTAGATCCTTGTACCCACAATATCTAGTGACTTATAAAATGATTTCCAAAACAATGCCTTTGCTATGCATGTAATAACACCACCTATATAATGAGGGAGATGTAATATTGTCTGAGAAGCAGATTTATACAGAGTGGTCCAAGATTGTGTATTTATGGAAGATACAACTAATTTTGGCATGAAACATGTATCCAAGATTTCAATGTGCCTTATTTCAGAGCCCATTGATGATTTACTATGAAACCTAAACTTTAAAAAAATACACATTGAAATCACAGGATCTCCATCACGAATATCATAAATATTAACTGTCTTTTGGGCATTGGCAGTAGATACCATAAGAGGCCCACATGGCCTGTACCACCAATTTTGGGCACTGGCAGTAGATACCATATTAATATTCTTCTTCTATATCTTCTTGATATTCATCCAACTGATCGACATCTATATCAACATCTGATTCAGAAATAGTGTAGAAATGATCGACCATGTCATCATCATCATCAATTATGTCATTTTCAATAATATCCTCATCGAAATCATCATCAATAATTGTTGCCTCATCTCCTATGCCTGGTTCATCTTCTAATATATCTTCTTCATCTGTCAATGCATCTTCCTGCTCATCTGCCACTGCATCATCTTCTTCTAGATCAATATCATATTCTTCCTCTACAGTATACTCTACTGGCCTTCCTCTTGGATCATATCTAATATCAAATGACCATTCATTCTCACTTGGAACCTGTGAGTAAAAGACTTGTTCGTATTGGCTTGGAAAAACAGGGATCTTTTCCTTCTTCAAACTGCGATGTTTTAACCACTGGAAATCCATTGTCATGTTGAATAAGTGTTCTATCATCATCACGTACATTCATTCGTAGCCTATACCATTTGACGTCGAACAAAACTATTTTGAATGAATTAAAGTCACACTCAACTATATCATCTATGAACCCATAATATCTATTTTCAGATTCTCAAGGATGTCTGTCACTCCTGGAGGAAACATTAGTGACCTGGAATAATGTAGTTATCCCATTATCAGAAGTTTTCCTGTTATCATCCAACTGTTTAACGCAAAATTTATGACCATTGCACCACATAGCCTTGTGGTGTTTCAACTGCAATATGCCAAACATGAAAAAGATGCATTCTCAATTAATAATTAATCATATAATTTACACAGCATGAAAATTATCTGAAAAGTAAAACTTGTTGTCACATTATAAATATAGTATAAAATAAGTAATGAATAAAATAGGTGAATTAATTGCTTACCTTTCTATCTTTCAAACCATATGCTAAATCGATTTCCCTGTCCGTAACGTTTCCATCTCCACTACGATACGCTTCTCTAATCAATTCAGATAGTAGTTGCCATGATAACCTACCGTCGTTACGTGATTTACATGTTTCAATCCATTCACTCATCCACTCAAGATTGTTTGCAATTTATAAAAGTAGTGCCTCATAATCTTGAGCACCTGAATAAAAAAACAATAATTCACCAATATTAATAAATATTACTTATAACCATGGTAAATTATATTAATTAATAAAATATGAAATAATAAGACCTAAACGAATATAATGATCATATACATGATGTAAAAAATGAAACATTATATGTATTATACATAATAAATCTTTTACCTCTCACTTTCTTCATTCTACCTTTTCCCAACAGGTGCTCCACTTCAAATTTTTTGATGGAGTTCACATCCCAAATGAAATCCACCGCCTTCATGGCTGGTGCAACTAATAGAGGAAGATAATGACTAATATACACCATGGATTTATATACCACATATCCCTCCACCATAGAACCCTCAGGTTGTGCTCTTTGTCTAACCAAAGCCTTCAAGGATTTCAGGTGCCTCTCGACCATCCACATTGACCTTGTGTGTACAGGTCCACACATTTCAATCTCCTCAACTTGGTGTATCAAGTAGTGTTCTTATGCATTGAAAAATGTTGGAGGTAGATACTTTTGCATTTCACACATTCGCCGAGGAATTTCTCTCTTCCAATACTTTATTTCATCTTGATGGATTTCTTTCAATGACAACCATCTACAAATCATTACGCAAGGTTATTTCAATGAAACATAATATATATTTCATTACAAGTAAATTAATACATCATTTCATTAAGTACGAAAAGAAATTGTATCAATTATATTTTGCGTATAAATCAAAACTACTTACCTCATGTATTTACTAAGACCATTTATAACTTGTTTGACATTGTTGTCGAAGTCGTTTGGGAGAGATACAAGTAGAACATACTATAACAATAAAAAATGAATCGTTATTGATTTCCAAATTAAACATAAAAAAGGAAAATTTAAAATATGTATTCAAGCAATAACATACAAAAACGTATACCAAAAAAATTACCTTGACAAAGGTATGCCAATCATGTGTTTTCACCCCACTGAAGTCACCTTTCTTCGTTAAGATATTATTTATGTTTGAAGAAAAACCTGTTGGAAATTTAATTCTTCTAACGACCTCTTTTACATCATTTCTTTGTTGTTCTGTTAATAACCATGGAATATTATTATAATTTCGACCTCCATTGTTATTTGATCTATCGATCACACTTTTCATTGCATGATTCGATTTCTCAATGTCAGCACAAATTTTGTCAATTTTATCTCTATCATGTGCACCATCTATGGTTCGCCATAACGTTTCTGTCACATTCTTCCCGACATGCATTGTATCAAAAAAATGAGCTATTTTTAGGTCCTCATAGTAGGGCAACCTCGCGAATTGAGAAGGATAACATTTCATTCCAGGTGGAAGTACAATATTAGTACCTTCACCATGATGATGACCTTGATATCAAAGAATAAAATAAATCAGAACAATATTAATTATAAAATACAATAAAATAAATTCATTAGTTAAAACAAAAATTCCAAACATTACATAAAAAATAATATATATATACACAAATTACGTACCAGCTGCTTGAAGATTATTAATTATGTTATATTCCAACATCCACAACTGAGGTGTCATTCTTCGTGGTTTTAATCCAGTTTCTTCTCTATCATTGAAAAGATGTTTTTCAATAGTACGATACTTATGGTTCCTAGAGAGGAAGTGCCTTAACTCATCAAACACCATCTTTCTTAAGTCTAGCAAATGATGATACTTCATCTTAGGGCCACAAACTGGACATGCAAATCTACCCTTTGTTTGAAGACCTGCAATAGATGGATCAATAACAATTAATATACTATGAGATCATTTTTAAAACATGCAATATGGTATATATAATTTAGATAATTATGTATTATATTAAAGTGCAACGAAATATTACATACCACAAACATGTGTTAGTCCTGGGGCATCATGAATTGTCCATACAAGAATTCCACGACATTGAAATCTCTTCTGCTTGATTGGTTTAGTGATGTCATACATAATGATGCCATGCCATAACTGTATTAGCTCATCGATAAGAGGCTCAATATATACATTCATATATTTGACCTGGTACTTACCTAATTGTTCAAAATTACGGTACATAATAATTATTACCATGATATATGTATATATAAGTAAGTAAATAAATAAAATATATATTTATGCAAACAACGAGAGAAATGAAAATGTTACATTCAAAAAAATAATGTATCAAATACCTGGAATAATCATAGTCAACATTATGTGCTGCCTCTTTATTGACATCCAAGGAGGAATTTTATTGTTGATAATGAAAATAGGCCACACTGAGTAAGTAGATCTAAGCTCTCTGAATGGATTAACACCATCAGCTACCAATGAAAGCCCGACATTACGAGGTTCATTTTTAAAATCTACATATTTTTCCTCGATTTCTCTAAATGCAGAACCATCTGCAGGCATTCGAAGAACACCATCTCCACTTCTATTCTTTGAATGGTAATCCATAAACTGTGTTATGCTGTTACACCTAAACATTCGTTGCAAACGTGGAATTATGCGAATATGACGAAGAACCTTTTGAGGCACCTTTTTGGTTAGTTGATCTATTTGATATCACCTGGTACCACATTTCAGACATTCTGTTTTCAATGCATGTTCTTCGTAATATATAATATGATCTTTAGGACATGCATCTATAGTGTTATATTCCATTCCAAAGTGTTTCATAATAGCACGTAGATCTCGATATGTTCAAGGTAAAGTATTTGGCAATGGTAACAAATATTCACCCAACAATCTACAACATAAACAAAAACTAGTTAATGTAAAGATTATTAATCATATATATATATATATATATATATATATATATATATATCATAGTTATTAAAACCGGAACCGGTGACCGGACCGGTGGAGCTAATGAACCGGGTATCGAACCGGAACCGGTCTAACCGGTAGCGGTCAGATCTCAATGAATCGATTTTAAAAAAAATACATTAAATAATTATTTTTTAATAAAAAATAAACTTTTTTTAAGATTTGCAACCATGATTCCAAGCCAATAGAGACAAAATATGAAAATTTTGCTCATTTATATACCATGCAAAGGTGAATATATCAAAATGGCACCAAGTGCAATACATATCATCGAAAAATACATAAGCAAACTTCTTGAAGTAATGTATCAGGTTTCTCTTATATTATTCACTGTGTTTTATTGCTGAGTTAATATTATAATATACAATCTGTCCCTGCTCAGATCTGTTGTCAATTCATTGTATCAGCCTTAAAGACAATTCTGGGTTCAGTATATATATATATATATATATATATCAGACCAGCATTTTGAAGATCTTGTATTCTTCATTATCTATGTTTGCTTGGCAATAAATTTATAGAAAAACATCTACAACACTTAGAGGTATTGAATTGGTTTATGAAACCCACTATTAGTGCTATTTGTAACAAGTTGAGAGAGCATTACAACTTCAACAGTCTGCTCACAATGTGTTTGAAGAAATTTATCACTGAAAAGATTCATTAAAACCCAGAAAACTCAGTGGCCAGTTTAGTGCATTTCCAAGCGGGAATTTTCTAGTGGTCAATTTATTATTGCCAGTCACATTTTCATTAGGTTGTATGTTGTTGTCCCTTGAGTGGCGTCAGACCATTTGCATCAGTATTGATGCCATGATCAAATTTCTTGTATGATGTGTGAAAGGTTTTGTATTTATGCTGCTGCTATGTGTGAGCAGAGAGAGAGGGTCTGACAATTCCTAGTTGAGTGTGAAATAAGGTTGCTGCTGATTGTTTTGAGAACAGAAATTGTCATCAAGTACACTTGATGAGTTGCATGCTGCCAGGGATTTTATGCTAGCCAGCCTTGTATTTATCAGTCATCATGTGTATTGTTGCTGCTATAAGGTGTTGAGTATGAGTTATTAGACAAGTTTGTTGCTAGTATAATAGAGGAATTTGCAGCTCATGGAGGAGACACTGAGAAATTTCAAACTCATGGAGGAGCACCTAACTGGCCGGTTAAGTATGGAACCGGATGGTTAGGTCTGATTAACCGGCCAAAACAGGTGAGAATAGGCTATTGACTGGGTTGCAAGGCCGGTTCCAACCAACAGCCCTCCTGACCGGCCGGTTTGACCGGTTATCAGTTCAAATCGGCTGGATTTGATAACTATGATATATATATATATATATATATATATATATATATATATAAGTTATTATTTTACACATTTATTACAACTAAAAAAAGGGAAAATAATCAAAATTTACATATATGTGATCATATATACATATTGCATACCTTAGGAGTTGTGTCATACATCTATTCGACAAATTATTCATAACCTTTATGTTCACCAGCAACAATGTAGCAGAGAGAAGAGTTGCATTTGAGTGTTCAAAAATTCGTTCACTTGAACTTTCAATCAGAGGTACATCATAAATACCGTCACTGTTATCTCCACCATCATCATCTGACTCACCATACAAGTCTTGGAGCATTTGATTTGTCCCATCATTAATGTGAACTGTCTCATTACTGTCATCATGATCTACCTCCATGGGACCATTAAAATTACCTTCATCATTCGCTTCATGTTCTTCACCTTGTACAAGATCATTTCCAATACTAATATTTGCTGCAATATTCTCTTGTACTGGTGCAACATCATCTAATCTACTACTATTTAGATGTGGAAGTTGGTTGATCATCTGCAAAAATTTGGGGGGCAACTGTGCCTTTATGAAATACAAACATTAATAATTAAACATTAGTGCGCATATAAAAAATATTAAAATAATCTAAAATTTTACGATATAATCAAAATGAAGATAGATAATTAATTACCACGGGACGATAGTCATTCGATCCACCATAAATGTGCCCATATTTCCTACAATGCATTTTTGCTATTGCTATTAAGACTCTAACATTATTTCTCATACAACATTTTTTGCAAGGGCAATAAACTCTACCATCACCCCTTTCACCCTTTTGAATTTTTTTTCCACCTCTAATGTTTTCTTCCATTGATGCAAATTATCCTATAAAGAAAATAATAAATCTCTCTCAATGGTGTAGAAAACCCAAGACTTTTTGAACTCAATGGGAGCTCAATATATAAGAAAAAAGAAAATAAAAGTGGGATTTTTACAAATTGTGAGCTTTTTACAAAATGTGGGCTTTTTACAAAATTGTGGGCCTTTTACAAATTGTTTATATTTTTAATAAAATGTGGGCTTTTTACAAATTGTGGGATTTTTACAAAATTGTAGGCTTTTTACAAATTGTGGGCTTTTTTTATTCTTAATGCATTTTCTGTAGAATACTAAACAGATTTGTCCAAAGTTTGAGATGCAAACTGTAGTCTATATTATTTTTGGAAAATTGGAGGTTTATAAAAAATAAACTGTGAACAGAATTGTACCACTATGATAAGAAGATGTCAGAAGCATTCCTTCTGCTTCACAAATGTGGAACTACCTTAAGAATTCTTATGGTTGATATAAATATTAGAGCATGGCAATTAAATGTGGTAGTTATGCTAAAACACTGAATAATAGCTTGAGAGTGCTCTTCAGATTCTGTACGAATGCACCAAATTAAAGTTGTACCATTACTAAAGATAAATGGCTAAAAATAGTCAATTTTGATATCGTGAAGTTATGTCTTTCTCGGTATCAAACTGGGGATAGGATGGAAAATATGAGAGAACTAAGTTCCAAGGACTAAAAAAACAAGGTCAACATAGTTTTGCCTTGAATCAGAGACAAAACAAAGCTGCCCAAAAAAGTGTTTGAGAGCACCCATTGAAGCTCCTATATATAGCAGAGTCAACATTTTCCTATTGAACAAGTTTGTATAGTCAAAGCCACAACAATATCAGATAGCCACGATCCTAAATGAGAACCAGAGCCAAAGCTAACAAAATCCACGTTTAGCAGAACAAGACAGCCATAGCAAAGGTTTTGACCATAGAACTAGATCATGAGAGATAGAAAGATTCTTGCTTCCACTATGGAAATGTAGAAACTGTACAAGGGCTTTGCTTCTAGTGGATTTCATTATGACAATAATTGCTATGGTATTGTAAGCACTCATTAGTATAATCTTAAAGCCATTCTGGAATTATTTTAACCTGGAGAGGGTTTTCTCTGGTTATAAATCCTCATGTTCAAATTCCACTGTGGATTGGTTGTGTTTGATATTATGTTTTTATTATCCGCGGTTGAATTTTCACACAAAAAATTATTAGTCTAAAGCGGAGAAATTTTGCGATGTTTCTTTTGCTTCCTATTGTGAAGTATTTCACTCAGAACTCTACTCATTGTAACAGAGGTCTTGGGCATAGAACAGGGGACTTGGGTTTTTTGGAATCAAACTTCAGGTTAAGATGCTCATATGAAGAATGGCACAGTGAGCCTTATCATGGATTTGGGAGTACCAATTTGAAGTTCAGGTAGGGCATTGTACAATAGACCAGTTAGATTTCTAGACCCTAATACAAAAGTTTCTTCTTTTTTCAAAATGTTTTTCTCGTTTTCTATAACCAATGTGGGTCCTATTCTTGTTTCAATTGGGGATGGATTAGCATTTTGTTATTGCTCCAGATGATCACACTTTGGGTAGCCTTGGAGGCTATTTGGGGGTGATGTGTCCAATAGGTCTCAATGAACTGTTGCCCTTGCCGGGGAATGCTATTGCAGTGGAATTTGATACTATTTTGGATGTTGAATTCCATGATCCTAACGGAAACCAGTACCTTCAACTCCAGTACCTGTTCACAAAAGAGGGTGCCATAGTCATTCATGCGTTCAGAGAGGGTGAATTGCAGGCATTGCAATAGGAGGTGTTGTTGTTGTTGCATTGGCCACTAGATTGTTTGTCTAGTTCTGTTACAATCACAGAGTATTGAAAAGGACAGAAAAATTTAGTTCAGATATTGTGAAATTTCCTCGGAAATTCACCTACAAAGAGCTCAGCAATGCTACGAAAGACTTTTTTTGAATGTGATTGATAATCGATAATTGCAAGCAAGGGTAATCCCCTTGTGAAACCCAAATTTCTGAGCATTTTCTAAGACCTGATGATGGAGTCATTGTAATGAACAAGCACCTAGGTCCATATTACGTCCAAATATACCAAGCACCAAGATCTATAAAAAAATCCACAGTATCTGTGAACTAAGAAGAAGAGGCAGAAAATGTATTCTGCTTACCTGTTCGAATAGTGGTTGGGGTTTACCACGACAAAAAATTGACAGAGCCCATGTAGCATTTCTTATCATTGAAATTCTGGTAGTATCATTCAACTGGGCAAGCACCTGCCTCAAAGCTCCTTGATTGAGGGAAATATCCCTAAATGTTTCAGAGTCTCCAACAATATTTCCCAAATCCCAAATAGCCTTACGCGAACACTAGTTGAACTCAAAGTTGGGTACTAGTTTTTTAAATCAAATTCCAAAATTATAGACATATAAAGATAGTTGGGAAGAATAATTTTATGCCTCTAAAATAAACGTGCTACCTATTCTCAAACATTATCATTCCCAGAGGTAAGAAGTTCCACAAATATAGGCAGTGCCTCATAATCAATCACAACCTTTGTATTCTCATAGGTTCCAAAAAAACCCAAATAGGGTCAACCCTGCTATAGGAGGAAGGGCCTGCAGTAAGAACTTACCATTTTGCAAGAGATGAGGGCGAATTTTGTTCTGTAAGAGCTGTGGGCGAATGCGCACGTGATATCAGACATTAATGTAGTTTTTTAAAAAAATCATTTTTATGTAGCGCACATTTGATTTTTTCATTTCAAATCATTTTTATTTACATTTGATTTTTGCATTTCTAATACAAGTGACAAACAAATTTCTACAAGAGGTTGAAATTTTTACTAGAATAGCCATGAAAGACTAAGTAAAATGGCTTAAAATGCAAGTGGAACTTCAAAATAAATGTAATTGAAGGTTCTCCCCACTAAATTTTTGCAAAAGTGCTTACATTATTTAAGTTATCTAGGATATTTTTTTGTATTACACAATTTAAATTAAATAATGAAATAGTTGGGTAGTCTTATTGTTTCAAATTAGGACACAATTTTCAAATGGTGATGAAGTTTCATGTGATGATTAACTGACAATATTCTCCTTTCCTATCCTTAAAAACTATACAAGGTTCCCTGCTGCCACATGAAACCCTAACTCATGTAGCAGCATAGGAACAGTGCTCTATTTTTCCCATCATAAGGCATTTTGCACGTATTTGACGACTAGAATTTGTGGATTCCCATTTTCCGTGACATGCTAGGAAGGATAGAAGACTTAATTTTGACGTTTTAAATTTTTTCAAAAACGTTCTTATGCCCTTTAATTTCCACTTACCAATAATTTTGCAACACTAGTCCTCTTCGCAATTGCAAGGCTGTACTCAAAAAGTAAGGAAAGTTACTTTTTTGGCTCACTAAAAATTAAAAAATTAATAAAGGAATTACCACTTATCATTATTGATATTTTAAAATTAGAATCAATTTAGTTTTCCCCTTCCTATTACAGAAAGTTCACAAATCCTTTCTTTTACATAAAACACCAAAGAAAGAATAAAGCCCGTTGCCCTGCAAACTTCCAAGGTTGTGATTAGTGAAGCAGTGAAAAAGTACGGCTATAGCACTAAAAAATTAGAATTCTAATCTGCCCCAACATGAAGTAGTTTTAATATAGCTGGTGACTTGGCTTGATGGTCAAACAGTGAATTACACAAGCACAAAATAAAAGCTTTAGGCATCTAGTTCCTTACACTCGCACTCTCAAGGCATTCAGACTTAGGTTGAGCTCAAGATTGGCTCCGAGGAAACTAGATTGGATCATTAACTTGCCATATTTTAATTTCATAAGGTATGTTCAAAGTTTGAACTTCTAGGGTAATTTATTATTGTGAAATCATAGTTCTAAATTATCTCTTATTCTGTGAGCAATGTAATCTATTAATTGTAAGTAGATTCATTAAAAAAATTCAAACTGATTTTAGCATGAATGATGACAATTTATATATTAATTGGTTTTTAAGAGTATTTGTATTATGTAGGAGCACTGGAAAGAAAAATCAAGACTTCATTTTCTCTTTTCCTTGTTTTATTGAGTTGAACTGGAGAAAATTGAATACGAATAGTGAGTTAATTGTACGATCAATGGGCCAAGGCCATACATCAACATTTACCATAGTGGGGAAGTATAGGTGACTATTTATTGTACTTCTTCTTTATAAAGAAAAATTGGTAGATAATTGTATTATTTGAAATCTATAACCAATCCAGGCAACAAAATTACAATAAATAGAAAATTATGCAAAAAATTCACCAGGGCACTAATGTGTGGATACCCTATCATTTCTTAGATCCTCATAACTTACCAACACCTACTATATTGGTATACACATAATATGGCATTTACCTAAAGTATTTCATATGTATCTAGAAGTAAATAAGTTGTATGACAATTTTTATGGCAGATATAAGATGTGTATTATAGTTTATATTTCAATTTTTCTTAAGTAGCATGCATGTGCGGTTCATATAATGACTACAATTACCAAATATATTTCAGTGAATATGTGAATATGATCTCTCATTAGGTCCTAATTACTTAAAGCATCATTAATTAGCTTTCCAAATGAATAAAATATGTTAACAAATTAGTAAAAACTAGGAAAACAAATCATGCTTTAAAAAAATATGGCACAATGAGTCACACTCTAAGATTTATTTAATTACTCATCAAGTGTCGCTACAACATATATATGACCACCATTACCATAGAAATGGGACATGTGACCATAATTTTGGTTTCGCCAATGACATTCCACATCATGAGCATTGTTTAGGGTTGATTGTGTTGATTTTTTTTAAACAAATCATTTATACATTTTATCGAAATTATAGACACAATTTATAATCACATTACAAGATCATGATGTATGGATATTCCTTATCATTTCTTAGATACTCACAACTTACCAACACCTAATAGATTGATATACACATCATATGGAATTCACCCCTAGAATGCCACATGTATCCTAAAAAAAATTAGTTGTATGGTAATTTTTATGGTGCATATATGATGTGTATTACAGTTTATCTTATAATTTTGTTGAAGTAGCATACAACAATTTACATAGTGATATGAGAACCACTCTCTAGAGTATACATCGATTTTGTACACATGGCTTTTCAATTACTTTTTAAGATATATCATTGGTGATGATCACATGATTATATAATGAACCATTAAGTTGAACTATGAAATTATTCCTCACAACACACACACACATATTGATGAATTAATAATTTTTCTCATATAATTTTTTTAATCTATTTTGAAAAAAATAAAAAATTATATATAATTATTTCTAAGAAGAACAAGAGAGAATTCCTTACCATATCTTCGTAAAACATATAATAGCAAGAAAATTAATCTATTGAAATTTCATTTCCAAACATATTCATGGAGTAAAATGAAGATTAAAAGGAGATATTCATGGATTTACCTATAACATCACCTCGTAATTAAGAATGTAAATGTACAATATTCATGATACATAGGTTAGGAGAAAATTAATCTATTTAAATTTCATTTCCAAACATATTCATGGAGTAAAATGAGGATTAAAAAGAGATATTTATGAATTTACTTATAACATCACCTCATAAAAGTGTAAATGTACAATATTGATAAAATTTATTTATATATGATAAATAATAAACCTTTATCTCACATGTATCATATAATCCTATAAACAAACACATTCTATAATATGCAATAAAAGTGAAATTACACAATCCACATGGAAATAAGACTTAGTTCAAGCAAAAGAAAATAAAAAATAAACCATAAGTGACACAGATTTTGCAAAGGAATATAAGTGTCGTTTATTGCATATAAGTGTCGTTATACCGACGACAGCCAAAGCATCGCTATTGCAACGGATGCCTCCAATTGTCGCAATTGCGACACTTAGACATTGTGTCGCAATTGCGATGTTTGGAGGCAGTCGTCACAATAGCGACGCTTTGGGGCATAGTGTCACAATTGTGACGTCTTCCTCAAAACGTCGCAATTGCGACACTTTTTCTAAGAGTCGGTATTGCGACACTTTTCTCTAAACGTCGGTATAGCGATGGTTTCGGGCGGGATTGAAAAATTTGGGGAAATTTCCGACATTTGGTCAAAAATGTCAGAACCAAGTGTCGAAATTTCCCCCAAATGTACTAGTGCTAGGACCTTATCAAATCCTAAGGAGATGTGTGATGGAGGAAGAACTTTTTGATATCCTCTCCGCATTTCATGACAGCCCATGTGGAGGCCACTTTGCTGCAAAGAGAACTACTTACAAAGTTTTGCAGGCACATTAGGGGAATTTTGAGGTCTAAAATGGGCCTCCTAAGAAAAATGTAAAACCAAAATAAACTTTATAATAACCAATAGGATTCAAGATGATGATGTCAAACATGGGGGATGATTAACCATTTCTTAAGTAAAAGGGTAAAAATATTAAAAAATAATAAAATAATAAAACTACTTTTTCAACTTGTATTTTGAACTTATCTCCCAATTTTTTACTCACATTTTGAGCGGGAGTACTCAATGGATGCAAAATTTAATTCCTCATCCAAGGAGTACCCATGTTTCATACTTTTGATGGACCGTACTATGCTAAAAATGAGAAATACATGAAAAAACGTGATTGCAATCGCGTTTTTCATGTAGCAGGGTCCATCAAAAGTATGCAACATGGGTACTACTTGGATGAGGAATTAAATTTTGCATCCAGTGAGTACTCCTGCTCAAAATGTGAGTAAAAAATTGGGAGATAAGTTCAAAATAAAAGTTTAAAAAGTAGTTTTTTCTTTTTTCCCTCTAAAATTTGATGATGTCATCAAATATTATTTAATTATTTCCATTATTATTTTATAATTTCCTTAGGAGGCCCATTTTAGTCCTCAAAATTCCCCTAATGAGGATACTATTGGCTTACCCTTCATCAAGATTCCAAAAGATACACCAACAAGTGTGACCAGTGAAAGAGGACAGGGAAACCCACACAAAGGGATGAAATGCTTTTACACCCTCAAGTGGCTCTTGAGTCATTTGATAAGTGGGGCATGGAATTTGTTGGACCTATCAATCCACCATCCAGACAAAAGAAATATATCATAGTCTATATTTATTACCTAAAAAAGTGGGCTGAAACAAAAGTAGTGAAGGTAGCAAACGAGGAGAAAGTAGTAGAATTTTTTAGGGAGAATGTGTTTTACAAGTTTGGGTACCCCAGAGAAATAGTCATTGATCAGGGAGCACAATTCACCTCTCACCTCATTGAGAATATTTTGAGGAAGCACAAGAGTAAGCATAGAACTTCTACTCTGTATCACCCTTAGGTGAATGGCCAAGTAGAAGTAACTAACAGAGCTTTGGAAAGAATCCTCACCAAGGTTGTGAGCAACAGCATAAAATATTGGGTAGACAGATTGGTAGAAACTACTTGGGCCTACAACACCACTTGGAAGACAACAATAGGATTCAATCCTTATGAACTATTTTATGGTAAGAAAGCTCTGCTTTCAGTTGAGTTTGAATTCAATACTTTAAGAATGGAAGCTGAATTAAATCTAGATCTATCAAATGACAAAAAAGAGAGGTTGTTGCAACTAAATGGATTGGACAAGTTCAGAATGCAAGCACTTCTTCACATGGAGGTAGTTCAGCTACAAAGGAAGGTTTGGCATGACAAGAACATCAAAGAAAAGACCTTACAAGAAGGATATTGGGCGTTGTTGTATGATTCAAGGTTTAAAGAATTCAAAGGCAAGATAATGAAAATGTGGTTGGGACCTTACACAGTGGAAAAATGTTTTGATAATGGTGCGATTCAAATCAGAACCATAGATGAGGAAGGAATCCCCTTGCTTGTCAATGGTCACATACTTAAAATTCTCAAGAAGCCTTTGTCAAAGGTAGAGTTCATAAATTCAATAAGCAGAGAGGTGTATATGATGGGAAACTCCATAGTTTCCCACACCTCCTAAAAAAAAAATAATAAAGAGAAAAAAAATAAAGATCCATGGGTGAAAATGTCTCTGAAGCACCCAAGGCAAGCTTGTGGGTTGAAACCCTCCATGGAGGCAGCTCACTTTCTCTCTCAAAAAAAAAAAAAGATAATAAAGATCCATGGGTGAAAACCTCTCTAAGGCGCCCAAGGCAAGTTTTTGGGATGAAAACCTCCATGGAGGCAACCCAATTTCTTTAAAAAACAAAAAAAAAACAAAAAAACAAAACCAAAAACAAAAAAATACATTTGCATCTCTGTGTTTTCTATTTTGCAAGTCATTAATGGTTTCTGGAAACACAGGGAAGCATTCATCTTCTTTTCTCTTCTATTTTATTGTTACACCATTTTTTGGTCATATAACCTACTATCAATAGATGGACCCAAGTACACCATGTAAGACCAATTTTACCCTAAGTAAAATTGCTTTCACTATGTAAAATAACTTAATAAACCACATTTATTAGGTTGTTTACGGTCTAAACAGGAAACCCCAAAAGGAAATATTAAAAAAACCTATTTTGTTTGATTTTCCTTATGGAATAATTAATTAAACCATAATTTAATTATTATTCCTAGTCATGTTTAACCCAAAACAAAGAAATTAATTAGATAAACCTTTATTTATCTTATTATTTTCTAGGAATAATTATTTAAATCTTATTCAGATAATATTCCTTGTTAAATATGACCAAATCACCCACAAATAATTAAATAAATCATTATTTATTTAATTATCCTTCAACCACTTCCTTAAAAGATAAATAAATCATTTATTTATTTATTATTAACAAATAAAGGGATTTGACCCAAGTCAAATACTTTTTCCCTCCAACAAATATAATAAAATATTCCATAAAAGGTGGATCTAGATTTGGTTAACATTATTTTAATCATGCACCAAGATCTAGAATGACCCAATATTTTGTTATAATTAGGAGGGTTTTTCCTACCATTCTTCACCTTTTGTTGCCTATTAGATCACTCTGGATCTATACACTTGGTCACATTTTTCTACATTATTTGCTGTGTGAGCTCCCTTGAGTTCTATCTTTGTCTGGGTTTTCTACACCAACAAGAGAGAGAGATTCTAGATCTGAAGTGCTGAGGACTTCCAAGAACCCATCCCATTGAGGAGAATTGGATACGCCTTCTTGTTTTCCTCCCAAGTGCCCTTAATACAAAAATTCTTTCAAAAATTGTTCTTGTCTTGTCTATTGGATATATGGAGCAAACCCTTTTCTCATCACCGCTTTATGCTCCTATGCATAACTGCTTTTTGCGCTTGTCTTGATCAACTAACCGTAGATCTCAAGATATTGGCAGCCATATTTGATGTTAGGGGCTATTAGTTATGCGGGAAGCAGTGGTCATTTTTCGTATACTTAGCAAAGGATTCATACTAACAATTGGCGACTCCACACGCAGTTTCTTTCAACTATGACTGCCATTTTTCATATTCCCCGCACATCTAGCTACTTCGCACCCTAGGTTTTCTTTCACTTTTTGTTTTTCCTATTTTTATGTTGTATTTCACCTATAAAACCCTAAAAATTAAAATTTCTAATCTCTCACAGCCGTCCTAATATATGTGTGATGAGCATCGCCGTAACCGAGACGCATAACTTTTTCTGCAACCGCGCCGTGACACTCCTTCGAAGCTCGTGTCGCACTTTTCACCCGTAAACTATGACCTGGACTCCAGGTCGCACTTTTTAGCCCATTAAATACGACCTGGGTAGCGGAAAACAGCCCAAAAACTGCTACCTGAGCGAAAAACAGGTCAAAAACTGCGACCTGGACTTTTTTCTGGAATTTTTCTGAAATTTTTCTGGGTTTTGTCTGAACCTCTGTCAGGGTTGTCTGACCTCCATATCCACCTGTTTAGACCTATTATTGCTCTGTTTTACTCAACTAAGTGGGAATCTAGCCCCCTAGGGCCTCAGTGCCCTCCACTTTTTATGGAAGAGTTTTAGCTGTTGTAAGTGTCTAAATTTTCAGAGTTTTCAGCCATTTCTTTTTCAGATCTGATCCCTCCTTTTTAGATCCCTTTAAATCAGCTCCTCTCCCTTTCAAATCACCTCCTGAATTTTTGTTTGGATCTATCTTTAGGGCATCCTCCTTGTCCCTTCTGCTTTTTACTGATTTCCTCCTTTTTTACAGCCACCTTGCCTCTGCCTCTTGGCTGTGTTCTGCACCTCTTTTCAGAAGTTTTCCCCTTTAGATCCCTGTCCCTCCCGACCTTAGATATATTGGCCACTTTTTCGTGTGTTTGGAATATATTTTTTCCCTCTTTTAGATTAGTTTTGAGAGACCCGCCTTGTTGGGTTGAATCGATGCACTAGTAGTTGTTAATTTTCTGTTATTTCAGCATTACATACTATTTTTGCAGCATTATTTTCAGTTAAGCAGCACACTTTTTTTCTTGTTCTCAAAATGAAAAGGGTTTAAAAATTAAAATTAACGCATGCCACACACTCACCCTAAGCGAAGAAGAGCCTGGTTTACACCGCCAGGAAAAGACTTTAAAATCAATTGACAATGCACCTTTTTTGCCCTTGTTTCGACATTGTAATCACTTGATTCTGCACCTCCCTGCCTTTTTCGGTCTTTCTTCTTCCCCTCGTGCCGTGTTTGTGTTTTCACCATTGCGCCCCCAAGGCGCGCCTCCCGGAGACTTCTTGGCCTTCACCCTCAGTTTCCGGTTGATCGACCTGCTCCGTCCCGTCGTCGTCGAGCCAGTCCTCCTCCGAGTCCTCACTCTGACTCCTCTTCTGATTCATTGGGTTCTCCTTTTACTTCCGGTTCTCCCCCTGTCACCTTCACTATGTCTGGTCCAGGGCCTAATACTAGCGGTAATCCCGGCCCTACTGCCGGGATTGCTACTAGTGGAACCGCCATAGGAACTACCTCGGCTGCACCCTTGCTCCCCTTCATGGCAGGCCTCAGCCTCCCGGACTTGGACCGGTTGACAAATGACCCTATACACCATGACGCTAGTTGGCCTGCTATGCCGACAAAGCTCCCTTCTGACATCCCAAAGTTTGAAGGCCTTGCTGGAGAAGATCCTTCAAATCATGTCCGATCTTTCCACATGTGGTGTTCATCTACCTCCATTACCGATGACTCTGTCTATCTTCGGTTGTTCCAATGAATGCTTACAGGCGTGGCTTCTAAGTGGTATGTTGATCAGCCCACTTCCTCTCATACCACCTTTTCAACTCTTGCCCGGGCTTTTTTATCTTACTTCCAGCTTCCCCTTCGTTATGACACTGGTATCGAACTTTTGACTTCTTTCTGTCAATCATCTCATGAATTGGCCGCCTTCCAAATCCCAAGAAAAACTGCACCTAACGTTTCTGCCTTTTTGATGAGGGGGCATCCACCTGTGTGATGTCTGCTTCGGTTTGGAAGAAACTCGGATCTTCTGACTTGGCCCCTTCCACGATCACCCTTCGAGCGTGGGACAGCCACGCCTCCCAGCCCAATGGCCTTTTTCGTAATTGTCCTATCACCCTTGCCAGTAAGACTGTTTGCGTTGACGTCGAAGTCATCGACGCCCCTCTAGACTACAACATTCTATTGGGGCGAAGCTACACCTATGCCATGTCTGCTGTCCCATCCGCGATTTTTCGCAAAATTTCTTTTCCTCACAATGGAAAGATAGTCACCATTGACCAGTTGACGTATCATGAGCCAAAATCTCAGACCTCCCCTGAGACGACCATGTCTTTTGTAGCCAATAAGAAAACCGTCGATTCTTTGACCAGTGTCTCTCCCGGCGTCTACAAAGATTCCTCTTTGCTTGGAACCTTCCCTGGTCTTCCTCCTCCTCCTGTCTCCGACCCCAGATCATTGAATGTTTTCATGATGCAATCGTCTCGGGCTGCTCTCAAGCAACCTGCTTCGGCTAGTCAGCAACCGCGCTCTCCGTAGCCTGCTCCTATCCCTTCACCTGCAGCTGGTATTCATGAGCCTCTTTACCCTCCTGGAATGGTTCCTCCAAGCCTTAGCCCTTTAGGAGCCTTCCCACCTGGCCATTACCCCTCTGGTCAGATACCGTTCCTAGCTCCCCCACCAGGAGTGTACACGGTACCTGTCATGGCCACCCTCTCTCTTTCTAACCTGACCCTTGGGATTCCTGTCTGGTACCTTGCTCCTCCAGCCCCAAACTTGCCTGGTCAACCCAAACCTTATCTTGCTTTGACCCCGGTTCAACCGGTCCCAGGACTTCTCCTGCCGCAACAGTGCCTCAGTCACCTCAACAGGAACCACCTCCTGTTGCGACCGCTTCGGGTAAGAAGGGCACAGCTCGCAAGGGGGCATCAAAGGAAAAGGTTGCCCCGACAAACCCTACCCCTCCTCGGCCTCCGAAGCATACCATCCAGTGTGCTTTGTGTGATATTGTCGGTCATGCCACCCATACCTATCCTGAATTGCTTCATCTCAAGCCCATGGTTAATGTCGCGTTCCCTGAGTCCCCGGTCCCGGAAGCCTCTGTTCCTTTTGCGACCGTGGCCACAAACCCACAGACTATTCACACCAACCACCCCTACGCTTTGTGTGACCTCCATGGCCATTACACCCACCTTTGTCCCCGCCTCGCGGACTTCCGCACCTCTCTAGCCGCGGTCCGCCAATTCGAGGCGAAGTGCAATGAGTCCACCTCTCCCATATTTGCGCATTTTGCTTTGGAAAAACTACCAGACATGACTGCTCCCATTGACATCCCCCCTCCTGATGTCGAGATGACGGAGCCTTCATCCAACATTTTTTACCTATCATCATCCATGAGACCCTCGGGGAACATTCCCTCGTAACCCTCCCCTGTTGTTTCGCTTGACCTTACTTCAGCGATCACCTTGGGCTCAACATCGGTAGATACTTTATCTACTTACTCTTCTGTCACCCCTTGTGATGATACGCATGTGAACCTCTCTTCTCATGATGATGATTCAGGTCGCTTCGCCACGTCAGGTGGTCTTTCTTCCACCAGTCACCCCATCTTCTATCATGATGACGAAATTATGGAAAAAACCCCCACCCCTGACTTTATCTATTCCCCCTTACATCAAACCCATGCGTTCACACCACATACACCTCGTGGCCATTACATTGAAACCTAATGTTTGGGTAAGGAGGCACCCACATTTGCGAGACCAAGAGAAGTAATTCTCCACAACTCTCCTAAAGTATCTGGTCGTGTCGACTTTAGTACCATTATTCTTCCACATTTAGAAGAACCTCTAGAGTCCCATATCACTTCAGATCACTCTAGGGATGATACCCCTTATAATTCCCTCATCTTCCATCAGCAACCCAATCTCTTAGACATTGTTGTTGACCAACCTATGGGTTTTCTAGGCGAGCATCAGTTCATTATCTCCAAATCCTCTCTTTGGGATAGTGACACCAGGTATGCCAACCCAAAAACTTAAAGTCCATTTGCTTCATATATGCAGTACTAAAAGAGATTGGTAATCCTCCATTTCCTTTCTCAAACTGCATAACCATAACGAAAACAAATGGCACACCACATCATTAAACTGTGTTTAGATTCCCCTTTTTCTAAATACATTTTGGCATGACCACACCATGCTTGGGGGCACCTATGCCCCTCAACCATAACCCTCCTCAAAATCGAATTTCTTCACTTACAACACTCATACTAGGGGCACCATTTGGCCTCCATACTTATCCATGCTCGTGTTGATGTTCGTCGTGAGTTCCCATCTTGTACTCATGTTTTCATGGTCCCCCATTGGACCTTTACTGTGTGGCAGCACCATCAAGTCGCCCTTGTTTAGAGCATCCGAGTTGAGTCATCATCGCATTCATGGAGTCTATCCCGAGTCCCTTTGTACCCCACTATAGTCCTCCATCCCTCATTGCTTGGTTTCTCTCTTGTGTCGCACATTATGGCCTTCAGTCCCACTGTCCCTTATCCCTAATGATATCGTGTCAGTCGCTGCCATGTCATTCATGCCCTTTATGCTCTAGCAAGGGAAGTCATCCATTCACTACTCAGTCCCCTCCATTCCACCATCATCATTGGTATTAGTCTGTCCGTCGCTCTACTATTTTCTCTCGTGCCTTAGTTGAGGATCTCTCATTGCCTCACCTATGGCGAACCTCCTTCTGTCGACATCAACTCCTTCATTCCAGAAGACAGGTCTAGAGGGCGGTGTACCTTGGTTCCAGCTTCCACTCTTGTTCGGTGCCTCGGATCAGGCAAAGGGATCTCTCATTTCCCTTTGACTTGATTGTTTCTCCACTCCATCTCCTTTCAGCATGATCGAGATCCGTATGCTTGATGGTCCAGTGATGCAGCAGCCGCTTTTGGTGATTCCCGGGTGTGTGTGAGATGTCTCAGCCCTCATGAGGGGGTGGCCCTGCAGGTAGCCCCCCACATGCCCGGATGACCTCTTCATTGCAGCCTTTGATGCAACTCCATATATTTGATGATGTCGGCCTTAGCCGCTTGCAGCGCCTCTTTGATTTGCATGTATCAGTCAGATTTTGTGAGCCCTTCCCCGCTTGTAGGGGGCATTTGGGTTGTATTTGTATCTCATGTACTCAGATATTATTGTATAAGTCCTGGCTGTTATCCTAGGCACAACATGTATATGGGATCCCTCATTGTATTTCTATCTGGCTCATGTTTATGCCGGCTGTACTTTATGGTTCGGTCCCTTGTTTACTGGACACACTATTCTTTTGTACTTTGTCTCGGCGGGCATAGGTATGCCTACCCCGCCGCCTTTAGCACAGGTACCCTCTCATAAAAAGAGACTTGTTGCACCTATAAGTCTCGTCTCCTCAGGGTCTAGTTCTTCAGCACATTAGTCTACCTTACATTTCTCTCTCTGACTTCCCTTTTGATGTCTGGTGATTGAGTTCTTACAATGTACTTTGGTCATACGATTTGCTCCTAACACTCGCACGCTGGGGGGAAATCTGTTACACCATTTTTTGGTCATCTAACCTATTATCATTAGATGGACCCAAGTACACCATGTAAGACCAATTTTACCCTAAGTAAAATTGTTTTCACTATGTAAAATAACTTAATAAACCACATTTATTAGGTTGTTTATGGTCTAAACAGGAAACCCCAAAAGGAAATATTAAACAAACCTATATTTGTTTGATTTTCCTCATGGAATAATTAATTAAACCATAATTTAATTATTATTCCTAATCATGTTTAACCTAAAACAAAGAAATTAATTAGATAAACCTTTATTTATCTTATTATTTTCTAGGAATAATTATTTAAATCTTATTTAGATAATATTCCTTGTTAAATATGACCAAATCACTCACAAATAATTAAATAAATCATTATTTATTTGATTATCTTTCAACCACTTCCTTAAAAAGATAAATAAATCATTTATTTATTTATTTTTGACAAATAAAGGGATTTGACCCAAGTCAAATACTTTTCCCTCCAACAAATATAATAAAATATTCCATAAAAGGTGGATCTAGATTTGGTTAACATTATTTTAATCATGCACCAAGATCTAGAATGACCCAATATTTTTTTATAAATAGGAAGGTTTTTCCTACCATTCTTCACCTTTTGTTGCCTATTAGATCACTCTGGATCTATACACTTGGTCACATTTTTCTACATTATTTGGTGTGTGAGCTCCCTTTGAGTTCTATCTTTGTCTGGGTTTTCTACACCAACAAGAGAGAGAGATTCTAGATCTGAAGTGCTGAGGACTTCCAAGAACCCATCCCATTGAGGAGAATTGGAAACATCTTCTTGTTTTCCTCCCAGGTGCCCTTAATAAAAAAAATTCTTTCAAAAATTGTTCTTGTCTTGTCTATTGGATATATGGAGCAAACCCTTCTTTTTACTGCTTAATGTCTTTCTATGCATAGATCTGGTTTTTTGCAGCTCTTGTCTTGATCAACTAACTGTAGATTTGAAGATATTAGCAGCCATCTTTGATGTTAGGTCTATTAGTTATGTGTAGCTAAAGTGGTCTTTTTTCGTACACTTCGACAAAGGATTCATAGTAACATTTACCATCCATCCCATCATTCACTCCATTCATTTCCATAACTCCTTCCATCACCTCCATACACCATATTCCTCCATTCCTAAGCACAATGTAGCAAAAGAAAGCAAGCCACAAACTGCTAAACACATCAGGAAGTTCCTTCAAAAACAAATTTGTTCACGGACTGCAACGAAAAAAACAAGGAGGAGCTGATAAAGAAGACCCCAGGAAAGATAGGAGTGCCACCCACGAAATTTTGAGCAACCCCACACAGCATCTAAAATAGGAATAAACAACAAGAAATATCAACAACTCACTCAGAGAGTTACTCATTCATCAAGCTGGTCACTTAGAAAACATAAAATAAGGAAGAACGCAACATATAAGAGGCTTGCCTCCAAATTCTAGCTCCTGCAAATGCCTTAACAACAACAGGTAAACTTAAGTATAACTTCTCACTCCTCGCTATGCATCCATAATAGCCAGAAATAATTAAATTTTCATAATTAGAGTTTAAGGGGCAAAAAGGTGGCCAGTTAGCTTGGCCACCATCGAGAAGTATGACTAGGGAGAACTGCGAAGTCACGACACCTGGGCATGCAGAAGAAAAAATTTAAATCAAGTGGAGTAGAGGAGAATGAGGGGAGGAAACACACAGTCCATTATGAATTAATAGTGAGAAGGAAACCACAGTATCTAACGAAAACTGGAGCTGAGGCTGAGTTATAGAAGTGCTCCAAAATTAGTTGTGCAATCTAATAAAAAGAGATCCTTTCTCATCCAAACCACTGAATTGGGAATTTTAGAGGGAAAGAGGCCAAAGGGAGCCTGCAACACATTAGTACTGAGAGTGGGATGCATATTTGAAAAACATGCAATAGCAACAACATAACAACGTCACCCTACCCATGGCCTGGTCCTCTTCCGTAAATATGAGCAGGGAAGCTTTTATAGAAAACCAAACAAGGAAGAATTCCACTTCTAGCCTTACAGAAGAAGAAGAAGAACCACCAAAAGAGGAAGAGCCAGAACAATAAGAAGAAGAACTAGAAGAAGAGGAAGAACCGAAAGAAGAACCATAAGAAGAAGAGGAAAATACAAAGGGCCAAGAAAGAATAGAAGAGATGGAAATATAAGTCATAGAGGTAGTAGAAAGTGAGAAAGAAATAGACTCACAACACAACACCACATCCTCTCAAGGCAAAGAGGTAGTTTCCACCTTAGCTCTTTTGAGCGCAAAGAGAAAAATGCAGACCTCTATGTATTTCAGAGCTAACAAGAGTCAGGGGATAAGTCAAGGAGAGCCGGAAACTCCTCACACGAGCCCAATTATCATTGAAGAATCACCAAGGGAGGAGGAAAGAATCAAAGAAACAATTTTGAAGGAGAAGTTACATAAGGCACAAGCAGAGAATGCAACAGTGAAGGAGAAATTGCAGCAAAATGGGCAGCAAGTAGCCACCATGGCAACGTTATCCATAGAAGCCCTTCAACATAGATTCCCTTCTTACTCATATGTTGTGTACCTCAAGGATCAACAGCTCCTATTTCAAATCAAAACTCTAGCCTCCCATGGATCCCTACCTTTCCATGATTGTAGGCAATTCATGGATTTCTACAAGCAAGCTAATATGGCTAATCAAGAAAAAATGGTAGAGTTTTATGTGCATAACCTTGTGCTGACAAATATGGATACTTGGGACCCTAATTACACAATGGGGGATATGAAGCTAATGGATCTAGCATCTTGGATGACGAATGAGGACACTAGAGCAAAAGACATATGGGGGATCATGGGAAGAAGAACTAGAGAACCCCTATATATCAGACAAGAATTGTTCAGCCAAAGAGGGGTCATCCTTAACCATCGAGAGATTGAAAGGGGCCCTGCACTAGTTGAGAGCTACCTTCAGACTCAAACACAGGTAATAGGCCACTTTGATGATGTTTCTAGACAGATAGAAGATGATTGCATGATGGCTAGTGAGAGAGGATTGAACAACCTCCCTCACATCCTCAAGAACAGGGAGTACCATACTCCAAAAAGACTGAGGGGTGCATTGGAAATGGTACCATTTTACAAGAGGGCCATGCAAGACAAAAAGATCCAATGGTTGGGACTAAAGCTCAACCCACCTTTGCCACTGGGGCTGGATGATGAAAATGACATAGATTCACAAGATAGAGAATGGGAGAATGCATAAAAGAATAATGGTTTTTACCCCCTTGGGGAAACTCCCACACTTATTCCTCGGGGGCTGTCAAAGCCTTGAAGGAAATGCCAGAGGAGGATTAGTTGCTCAGAGGATGAGAAACCATTCAGTAGGGGGGTGATGATGAGATCCATCATTAGACATATTTGGAAGGGTTAATAGTCACCTTTTTGCCTTCTTAGATCTCTTTTTCTTGGATTTTTATTATTATTTGGTTTTAAGATGCTAGTATAGGTGGTGATTAAGACTAACATAATATAAGTGCCTAATATGAGGTTGATTGGGAAAATAATGAATTATTAGCACTTATTAAGGATTTTATCATAAAGACTTGGAGGAGACAACAAAGAGAAATAATAGGATGATTTTCCATCCTCCTTAACTCTGAAAGGCAGCCGAAGGATCCCAAATATTCTCTCGAGCAATTTGATTCCATAGGTAGCCAAGAAACTCAAAGAGGAGTGCACCCAATCTTTGTTTACTTGGCATTAAGTGGACTCAATCACCATTTTCTAGGGAGCTGTTGGTAGCTTCCCTGTAGAATAAATAGAGCAGAGATAGAACTAGGAAGAGTTATTCAATTCTATTTGCAACTTTGTTGCAAGCTATTGAGCTTTTTATTAGTTACTTAGTGATCAAACTTTAAGAGATGTATGAGGCTATTCTTTTATGAAATGAGAAGACTGATTTCATTTTACTGATTTAAGTTTTAGAGAGCTAGGCTTGTTGGTTAGGGCCCAATCCATGTGCCTCAGCTTCTCTATTGTTACCGTTATTTCCTTTCTGCCATTAATCTAGTTTTCTTTCTGTCATTCAATTAGTTCTGTTTTTAATAGTTTCAATGTTGTTTAGCTTTTCTTTAAATATGCTGTTGTAGTTTTTCATTTTCTTGTGAGTAATAGAATAGAGGGGAAAAACCAAAAAGCTGTGGATCAAGACTCCTTGCTCATATCTTTCAACAGAGCTCAAGGAGGGTAAACCTTCCCAAGACCCTAAAATCAATTTTTGTTCACTACTTTTATCACGCACTTCATCTATTTTTCATGCATGGATCAACAGGGTTGTTTGTAGGAATGAGCATCAAAATCCCCAGAGATATTATCAAGATGTTATGCTCCATTTTCCAGGCCCTACCCATCTCTATGTTATGCTTCTGAACCTTGTTGTTATGCTTCTATTCCTTCCTTTTCTCTTATCGAAGCCACTACACCCTTTTTATTCACAAAACACTTGAAAACCTTTGAAAGTTGACCTCCTCTTTTTCTCCTCAAATTTCCTGCCACCATACATTGCAATCGTGTTGCACATGATTTTTGTTTTTTTTTATTTTAACACTTACCGCTCGCTTTCACCATTGCGATATTGTGAAATCAAAAATCGCACTTTGCATTGTTTTCCCTTTTCTTTTAACACTTACTGCTTGCTTTCACCGATTGCGATATTGAAAAATTGCAAATCACACTTCGCATTGTTTTCTCCTTTCTATTAACATTTATCGCTCGCTTTCACCGATTGCGATATTTCGATCACGCTCTGCCGTCGGTCCCACCGCCATGTCACCCATCGCAAACCTCACTTCGATTTATTTACCCTTTTATTTTAAGACTTACCGCTCTGATCTGCTGATTGCAATATTGCGATCACGCTCCGCCATCGGTCCCACCACCACGTCACCCATCACATTTTTCACTTCACACCGTTTAGTTCGTTTTCATTAATACTTACCGCTCTTTCCACTGACTGTGATATCGCATTTTTCACGTCACAATTCTTACCTCATCGCACTTCGCATTTCACTCCCACTGCTGAACAATACTTCTGTTATCCCTTTAATTTTGTGATATTGCGATTGCGATATCACATATCACATATCGCAACTTTTGCTCCATTGCATCTTCGCCATCACACTTTTCAAATCATTCCACTCCAAATCCTTTTTGCGCCATAATAAATCTTTAATAAGGTTTAAACCCACTCTTTTCACTTCTAAGCCTGGTTTCATGTGTTTATACCTCCATTAGCACCTTTACCCCTTTCTTCTCTAAGCTGCAAATCAACACTTCTTCAATTAGAATTAAGTCTTAGATAGCTTAGCTGCATAGATAGAAACATGGTAGATAGAGCACAAGATAAGTAGGGTGTCTTTAGCCAATTAGCCAAAGTTTAGTGCGGTTTAAATTATTTTCCTTTCAGTAGTTTAAGTTTAGTTTCCTTCCTGTCATTTCTTTTCAGCAATTTAATTTATTTTCTTTCTATCATTTCCTTCCAGCAATTTATTTTTCAGTTTTTTCATAGTTTAAGAAATAACACCCTTTCGTAAAGTAGAAGAGGATGACATGAAAAAAATGCATCTTATGTGTATATAGCACTGTCACCTCCAAGTTTTTACGAACCCCAGGTTGATAAAGTAAAGTAGGGTAGCCCCTGGGAGTTGCAACACTCTTAGTGCAATACCAGGGCTCACCATCATCCATGCAGTTATAGCCCAATTTCTCTAGTTTCTAGCATGCGGTTATGGGATCAGTGGCACCTTATCAGGCCTATCTCCATACCACTGCCCATAATTTCTTGAGACTTTCCAAAATCATATTTAACATGGAAAAAAATCTAAAAATCCAATCTCAACTCAAAAACTTGACCTAGACTAACCAAAACATTCTAGGCATTTCGTCAAGCACATGGAAAACATGTAAGCTATAGGTCATGAATGCATATCTGATCATAAAACTATGATATTCATCTAAGAATCACCATGAAGCCCCTATGCCCTCTCCACATAGCTGCAACAACACTTATTATTCCATACATTCATCAACCGATTAATATCTAAACAATTCATGACAAGAGCCATAGAATATACACATCATATGAACAACATATAACCGGAAAATAAGCAACATATAATCCATGGAAACTCAGCCATAATATCATCAACATAATTGCTACAAATATACCTAAATCACAGAAGAAGAATAACTCTTATTAACATATGAAAATACTAACCAAGTCAAGGACTTCCACGTACCACCCAACCATAGATTGGGCTAAACAAAATCTCTCTTTCAGATAATCACCCACACACCATATTCCAAGCATAAATGTGGGATATCATGGAATAAAACAAACAAAACCAATCCAGGGCTTCCATAGGACAAGCCACCTCAACCCTAAACCAATGATTCCACCGCACGGTCAAAAATCACTAACATCAACTAGATCGGTCTCTACCTAAGTTGTTCATGGATCCAAGAACTAGTAACTTAGCCCACATCCTTCCAAGGCTCTAGAGTGTTTTTCCAACCCAACTCCCGGGACAGGTAACTCAACCCACCAAGGGCTCTAGAGAATTTTTCATAACCTAGGATCCAGGACTAGTAACTCAACCCAAGTTGTTCCAGGGCTTCCAGAGCGTTAGTTCCAACCCACAACCATAAGGAATTATGAGTAGCAATAAGAAAACAATTAAGTGGAAAAACCCACAACACCATGGCTATCTAGGAAATGTAAAGGAAAGGGTAAAGCCTTGCCAATCCAAGCAATCATCCATGCTAATGACAACACATAACCAAAGAATCACATGCATATACCATGCATCCGTAAATCAACAAGGAAATCACACATGCAACATGTTACCTACAAAGAAATCCAATTGTAGTTGGTTATCCACTTATTCCCTTGCACTTTCTTGCTCCAAGAATACTATAAGTGTGCAAGAGTATGAGAGAATGAGAGAATAGAAGAGAGCTCCAACACAAGATTGAAAAAAAGTTATGAAATAATCCTCAAAAGCCTTTTTATCATTGAGACCTCTATTTTCTTCATTTTCCATCATTTTTCCTTCAATTTCCATCTCAGGAAAATATGTGACCTTTCATTTCCCTTTTCTCTTGTTTTCCTTTATTTTCATAAATAAAATGCCAATTATTTCCAATTTTCCTTTTCCAATGCCTTTTCCAATTTCCATAGCCATTAATTAATCACAAGTGATCCCCATCACTATGTTTTTTCCAACATTCAACTTGGAATACATGTCCCATGACCTTGGTTTTTTTTTTTAAATTTACATAGGAAATCAACCAGGGATTGTTACAAACCCCTCCCCCTTTGGGGAACACCATCTTTGGTGTTCAATGACACTTATAAACTAGAAAAAAAAATGTTTCCCATGGATATTTCTAACATATCTCGATACAAAATTTACATCATATCATATTGTTGATACCATTACCATCATACCATGAACACCATATCACTTATTGGATCTTCATAACATAGCTCGATGTGGTATTTACATACATATGCATATATAGACATAACCAAAATACAACATCAAAACATATATTAGAGTACATCTACTTAACCAATGAATATAAAAGGATACACAACCCACATGTAATCATCCATCTTCCATGTAGCTTCATCGGGCCCAAAGTGCTTCCACTGCACTTTAACTTGCTCGTTTAGATTCTAAAGCATGACCATCTTTCGCTACAAAACAAACTGAGCTTCCAGTTGGAATTATCCTTCTTGTTCCACCTACAATATAAATAATTCAACCACATGATAAACATCCTTCACATCTCTTTTAAGCAATGAAACATGGAAAAAATCATGTACTTTCATTGTCGGAGGTAGTGGAAGTCAGTAGGTGACTGGTCCAATCCTCTTAAGGATCTTGAAAGTATCTCAATATTGAGGTGCCAGCTTTGCACATGATCCAATCCTCAAGGATTTCCTCTTAGGCTTGATGCATAAGTACACATGTTCCCCAACTCGATACTCCTTAAGTACCTTGTGTTGATCTGCATAACTCTTCTTCCTGTTCCTTGCTGCCTTTAAATTATTCTTGATAACGTGCATTTCATGTTCCATATCTACCCACATATCTGGTCCAATCAATACCCTATTCACTGGATCACTCCAATTGATAGGAGTATTAAAAATCCATCCATAAAATGCCTCAAATAGACCCATATTCAAAGACCCTTGATACCCATTATTTTACGCAAAATCCACCAGTGGAAGATAGTCCTCTCTCCTCTGTTATTGGTGCATAACATACATCCTTAGCCTATTCTCAAGAACCCTATTGACCCTCTTTGTTTGTCCATATGTTTGTCGATGATAAGTTGTACTGAAGACCATCTATCCCCAAACTATCAAATAACTCCTTCCAAAACCTGGAAGTGAACTTGGAATCTCCATATAACACAATATTCCTAGGAATACTAAGTAACCTCACTATCTCTTTGATGAATATTTGAGATACCTCACTAGATGAATTCGTAGAATTCAATGGAATGAAGTGAGCTACCTTGGTCAACCTATCAATAACAACCATAATAGAATCATTTTTGTCTAGATGTCCTTGACAAACTGTTGAACCCTTGGTTAAACTGAGAGGGGGGGTTGAATCAGTTTAATGCAGTCATGGTCTTGTAAATTTTTTTTTTACTCTTATTTACATCTTCAATTCGTGATCAACTTAATATACAATGGAACAACAAACTTAATAAGTGGGTAGAAAGTATTAAGCAGATTAAATATAGAATATTAGCACATAATCATCATGCACATAGACAAAAAATATAAGTGGAAACCCAAAAGGGAGAAAACTACATCTTATTATTGTTGTGATGCAAAGGCAAGCTCCAAATCCCTCTCACCACTGATTTTCTGTAGGCTCCAACCTACAGGAGGCTACTACCTCAATTCTGCAAGCTACAACTTGCAAGGAAGCTCCAACTCCCATCTATTTTCTGCAGGCTACAACCTACAAGAGGCTCCTACCTCATCCAGCTACAACTGGACATCTATCAAGATACAACTTGATATGGAAGCACCAAATTCCTCACTGTACAATAAAATCATATGTTGATTTACCTGGATATTAGCTCTGTTTTTCTTCTTCTTTACTGCTATCCTTCCAGCCTTCAAATTTGCTTTATATCATCTCTAGATATTCACAACTCCTCTCTCTGCTCCTTCTTCTTCTTACACTCTCTACCCTCACTATGCATACCGATATTACATGTTTTATATAGATAGCTTTATGACTATTTTCATTCTACAGGGAATATGAAGTGAACAGGCATGACTCTTTGCCTTCAACCATCTCATTTTCTCACTCACCATTTCAAGAGGTTACAACACTATCTACTCATTTCATAATTAAATTGGAGTTTTTCTTTGCCTACGGATACTTTCCTTTACATCACATACAATAAAAATAATTAAATCATTTACATCTACAGATACAATAATATTTCAATTTAGCCCTTTCAGCTCTTGGTCCACCATATATTTGTCTTTTCTGTTGCTGTCACTGTCTTTTCAGTTTCTGCTGTTACATTCTAACTCTTCTGCATAATTGTTCTATTTCTTCCGTTACATGTGTCTTTTGTGCTGCATTCACATGCGTATCAACCTTTCATCAATCAGAAGTTCATCGGACTCCGCCTTTTCTTAACTTTCCAATCCGACAGAATTCACACATAAAGTTGAATTTTATTTAACTATTCCCAACCTATGCGAAATATGTGGTTTTAGAATGCCACGCGTCACCCTCTTAATGCTATCACGTTCGTTTCACCTTTTACCACTTATCTTCCAAAAGCGATGCGACAAACACTTACCGGTTTTGTAATCCTGCCTTCACTGTTCTTCTTATTTGTTGTTTCTGGTTCCACGTATCATTTGACCATTGTCAATGATTTACATGCCTCTACAGTCAATCCTTCATCACACTGTTCTGCTCATGCTCTGGGTCCTTTTTCATATTTTCTGGTCTTTCCTTTGTAACCCGAGTCGACCTCTGCTTCCATGGTTTTCTTCATAAAACACTTAGCCCCGGATTTAACTTTGGTTGAAGGGTCCCACAACGCAGTGACCAATCATAGTGCATCGCATTTCGCTTGCCTACAGTTTTTAACGTTTTATGTTCTAATTTTCCTTTGTTATCCAATGTGATTTAACAACGGGAAATCCCATACTCCCGGACTTGAAATGCTTTAGTTTTCAGCTTCAATTTTTATCGGATCCTCTCTCTTTATCGCACTTCGGCGAATCCTGCTACCCAATGTGCCTTTTTCCATCTTATCTCCTGATATGCGATATTCCTCCTGCCCTGATTGCGATATGCGATTAACTTTTCATCGCTACTTCACATCGCATCACATCTTCGCATCGCATCGAATCTTCACATCGCCACTTTGCGGTATGCGATGAAATTCGCATCGCCGATGTGTGATATTTCACTGTGTCACCACGTGTCCCTTTGCATCGCCACATCACATTGCAACTTTGCATCACCACTTCATTATCACACTTCGCACTTTGGCGATTCAACCCGATTCTTAAGTGCTTATTCTCCTGAGCTTGCGATGTCCGATATGTGATCGGGTCCCACTTGATTGTGATATAATCTCTGCCATCGATCTCCTTTAATCTCATCCATTTATCACTTCAGTCCACGACTGTACTTTGGGCTTTAGGAAAACGGGTCGTAGTTCACGGCACTGTGGAGGAATTCCTTGGTACGGAATGGTCATAAGGCATGTGCTACCACAGTGAATAACAATCGTCGATCTATGGTCAACGCCCGATGGGTGGGTCAACTGCGGAGGCACCCCCTTGGGTTAACCATCGGGCTGTTTGTGCCCCCGCGGTACCATTGATCCCAGATCAACATTAACTGTGCTCATAAGATGTGCACGAGTTTTAGCCTTCGCTGCCTCTACTACCTTCATTGTTCAACTTTTGCCTCTGCTGCCTATGCTGCCTATGCTTCTTTGGTGCTTCTGCGAATCTCTCCTGAGCTTGTTCTTTTGGTTATTTCACTTGTTGCATGAGCCGATATCTCCTGAGCTCCTTTGCCATCAATGGCAATATTTCCAACAGTCTCCCCCTTTGGCATTGATGGCAACACATCCACCAATACTCCCATACTTCCTTCAAGACTTCCTCCCCCTTTCATTCTGAGAAGTATCTTCTCTTTCTTCCTCTGCCTGCTTTATAGAAGAGCCTTTCTTATTTTGCTTGCTTTTCCTCCCCCTTTGACATCAATGGCAAAGGGTTGCACTTTTGCCAGTGTGGTTTCTATATTTTCATAATACTCTAATATTGAGGACCTGTTCCATGCACTACTCCATTGCTCTAGCTCTTTTGTGACAATTTTTATTGACTGCTCTCCCCCTGGAATGATGCTTTCTTGTCTGATATTGAGTATCACTTGTCTTATGCACCGATCTTGTTCCTTGTATGTTTTTTTTTATTTATGATCATGTTAGAGAATAACATCTGTAGACACTACCCCTAGATTGTCTCTTAGATATTCGAATGGTTCTTTAGCAAGAGGTTTTGTGAATATTTCTGCTGTTTTTTCCTTGGTTGGTACATATTCCAACTTTACTAATTTATGTGCTACTTGTTCTCTGAGGAAGTGGTAGTTTATTGGGATGTGCTTTGTTTTTTAATGAAGTACAAGATTTTTTGATATACTTATTGCACTTGTATTTTCATATTTGATAGAAATGGGTTCATCAATGCTTACCTTCATGTCTTGGAGAGTTTGTTTCATCCACATTATTTGTGTGCAACATGCTACTGCTGCTATGTATTCTGCTTCTATTGTAGATAAAGAGATAGAAGTTTGCTTCTTGCTTAGCCATGCCACCAAACTTTTTACCAAATAAAAAGCACCTCCACTTGTGCTTTTCCTACCATCCATGCAACTGGCCCAATCTGCATTTGTGTATGCTATCAGTGTGAAACTTTTTCCTTTGGGATAGCATAGGCCATAATGTGAGGTTCCTTTTAGATATCTAAATATTCTCTTGATTTCAAGTAAGTGATTTTGTTTTGGTGCTACTTGATATCTTGCTACAAGTCCTACTGCCAACATAATGTCTGGTCTAGAAGAAGTTAGATATAATAGACTTCCTATCACGGATCTGTAAAGTTTTTGATCTACATCTATTGATCAATCATTAGCACATAGTTTGCATCTAGTGATCATGGGAGTTGACACAGGTTTGCAGTCTTCCATTTGAAACCTTTTCAACATTTATCTTAAGTATTTTTCTTGCGAAATGAATATTCCAGTGTTCTTTTGTTGAATTTGAAGTCCTAAATAGAAGGTGAGCTCTCCAATCATTGACATCTCAAATTCTGATTTCATTTCTTCAAAAAATACTTTTGCTAACTCATCTTTGTTTCTACCAAACATGATGTCATCTGTTATGGCCTAAATCTACCTCAGGCTGAGAAATGCAGAATCTAGGGTAACATCAAACCACACTTAACCTGGTAGCTAGCCCTACCAGATCGGGAGAGGGCTCTCTCCTTGTCAATCTCATCAAAAAATGATCAATAAGGCTTGAGATGACTTGAATGAAGGCTGATTTTAGGCTAGGTATATATGCAAAAGAGTTTGATTGATTTTAAGGGTGTTTTGTTGGATCAAAGGGAAAGGCAAATTTTGGGTCTCGGAAAAAGACTCAGTTTTGCAAAGATCTGAATGGGGAAAGGTAGGAAATTGATTTGACACTTTCAATTTGAAGGAAATGGAGAGTTGAGACAGGTGAAGAGTTAAAGAGGGCAAGAAAACTTCAAGGATCCTCTCCAAACAGCTGAAAACATAGAAAATTAAACAAACCCTAGGTGGAGCACTGCAAATTTTAATGAATTCTACCTTTATCCTTGTTTTTTTAAGTTCAGAAGAAATAAGAGAGAAAATGGTATACATAAAACACCAGTAGACTTACATTTATAGAGAGAAACACACTATCAAACCAAAATTCCACATGCATCCCATAGAGTGTTGCAAACCCTGGTCTATTCCTTTTCCAAACTATAGAGATGAATGTACAATGATGCTCAAAGCATTCCCAAAAGTCCAACCATGATAATAACTGAAAAATCACAAGATATAGAAAAACAATAACTCATCCCAGTCTCTAGGGGTTGAGCTCATAAGTTTAGGATTTTTTCCAACAAAATCTAAACTGAGAACTAGAAAGTAGGCAGTGGAACAACTTGCCTCTAAAAACTAGGAAATTGATTCATTCAGTTGCAAATTACCTTTTGATGGATGAATCTACCTCTATGAGTGAAAATTGAGCAAAATTAAATCAAAATCCATAAAATTAAATTTAAATTACATCATGAGTTTGAAATTTAGAAGTAATAAAGTCAAACTGTCGAAAACTAGGCGAAAAACAGAGTTTCTAGGTCAAAAATTAGCAAAATCCTCCAATGCGTCGCGCCTGATTTCCCTATGCATCGCGCCAGTTTGCAACTGATTTTGGAGGCCTTCCTGTGTCCAAATTTGCTCCAAGTGGGCTTGTTTTAAAGGTCTACCTGTATACTTTCCAACACAGGTGGAATTTCTTCATTTGGCTTCCATTTTCCCCTCCAAAACTGAGTTCTCCCAAGACTGCTTCCTGTGTGTCAAAAAAGGGGCAGAAAGGTCATTTTTGGGGTGTTTTTGACCCTTCTCGAAGCCCAAATCCTGTCAAAATTTCTTGGCCATAGGTAGCCATGCATATATTTCCATGAAAAATCCAAAAATTCTAATTTTGCATAAAAAATAGTCCCCAATCAAAAGCGCGCTTCAGGTGGCGCGGCGCATAGAGCAGAAAAATCTATTTTTAAGCCAAAAATTCAAAATTTGCAAAAAGTGTCCCAAATTCTTTGAAATTTGGGCTGAATGTCCGCCATTAAGTGCTATGCTGGGCCAAGGAAGCCTCAGCCAAGATCTGGAGTCTATCATTCTTTTTCCATCACTTTGAGGCCTTCTTCAATTTGGCCTTCAAGATCTTGATCCTTGCTTTGCAACATGGTTCCTTGCCCAATAATGATTGGCCATGTGCCTCAACATGTTCTTCTCATTGTTGGCCTTCTCCAGCCTCTTTTCCAATATTTTCTAATGTGTGAGTTTTCTTGATGAGTATGAAGATGTTTATGGTGTTTTTATTTTTCTGCCACCAAGGGTAAGAATGTATGAGGGATTGTGGAGGGAAAGGGTATGAGGGGTTTTGAGAATAATATGGAAAAAAATTTTGGGAATGGAAGGGTTTTAGAGACAAGTTTTAGGCTATGAGATAGCAATTATGGTTTTGGATAATGGGAATTGGGGGATAGGGGTGAAATATTTTTAGGAATATGGGAATAGGGAATGAGTGGATGAAACTGGAAAATAAATGGAGTGAGAGAGTGAGGGAGCGGACTTGGTAGAGAAAACACAAATACAAATCCTAGGCTTTAAGAAAAACTCTTTCACTAGCAATGGAAAAAGGCTTGACTTACTTGCACACCATAAGATTGAGCGAATTTGGAAATTTGAGAAAGTTTATAGGTGAAAACAGGCTTGCAGCTCTATGGTTTGCGCCACAAACCCAACAGGCCGCACTTGTCATATGCGTCATGCCAGTGTATTTTTTACACTGTGGAGGGCGCTCCAATGCGCCACACCACTTATATGCACCGCTCCTCTCACCCATTGCGTTGCACACTTTAATTTTGCCCAGTTTTCATTCAAACTTGCTCCTTTTTTCCAACACGACTTTCTCTTGTTCAATCTTTCTCTTATGAATGCAAATAAGCTTTTTTCAACTCTGTTTTTTGGGCAGTTTACCTTATTTGTGCCTTCGATGAACTGAATGACTTGATTTTTGTTTTCCTTGCAGGGGATGGAGCTGCTGAAGCCTGGAAAGGTGACTGGGGTTGCCATTGATGTTATTTACATATGAGAGAACTGAAATTACATCAATTTATACATAAAAACCTAAAATACTCTGTTTTTCCTCAAAAAAGGGTTTTGAGTAAAAATACATTTTCTGAGCATATGATAATAGAATTTATTGGTACTGGAACTTTATTCAACCTCCTCATGCACCTGCTGACCATTATTGGACATTTTGAAGACCTTGTTGATGAAACCATAGACCTAATGGGACTGAAAACCTTAGAAATGACTCTTGCAAATTTAAAGACAAAAAGTGAGTGTAGATGATCTTGATGAATGGAAATGGACCAGCAGGTAAAGGACATGAGGGAAAATTTACAACAAGCCACTACCGTCAGATGATCCATGATCCTAATGGAATGCAGCTGACTGAGCAAGACACTTAATATGCAATGCAACAAGAGAACTTGATCACTGACGGAGGGATGAAGATACTGACACTAACATTGGCTCAAATGGGGATGGTAGCTCCTTGGAGGTGCCAAGAACTACATATCGCTAGGAAAGAAGGCAGTGCCTTTTCGTCCATTGGGATATGGAGTCAATAACTTTGACAAACTAAAACCAAACTCTAGACTCAATTTCAGGACCGAAATCTGACTCAAAACTGAGACTGAAAGCTAAAACAAAATTGACAGACTGGAAAATATGCTCATAATTGAACTTATTCATCAAAACCTACTCTAATTGTTCTATTTCACCGCTAGATCAAGTGAAATGGAACAACCAATGCAACCAAGTAAGTATTACGGCTGCTGTTTGAATTCTCTGCAAGTGCTCATTTATGAACAACAAGAGAGAACTACCGAAAGGAAACTCCCATGAAAACTTGGAAACAGATCCGTTGAATGATAAGGATTCTCTATCTGCCTCAAAAAACACTGCATAAGGATCTTGAAGTTCATGCACACTAGGAATTAGCTCATCCAATGGATTACTTCTCTTCTTCTCATACCATGAATGAAAACTTTGTTATGAGCTTTGTGACGAGACTCCTACTAAAAATGACAAAGAGACCGGCTGCCAGATCAAGTTTATATCAGCACACGTTTCAAGCTCATGTGTAGTAAATGGAGAAGGACTTTGACTGTAGACATCATCCAACACATCAGCTATTGGGTCATGAAAAACTTGAAAAGACTATTGCAACCCATTTTCTATTGGTTCCGATGAGATTACATGATTTCCTACAAGCTGCTCATTTGAAGATTTACTATGCCAATTTCCCTTCAAAAACTGAAATGATTCAAAACAAAATGGTACGGAATCATCTTGTATCATTTGATCATATGTGCCAGCTTCCATGTCTTCATCTGCAACTTGAAAATCAATGGCATTTGGGGGCTACAAATATGAATATGAGAAGTCTTGAACAAGGTTTTTATTGCCCTCAAGATGGTCCAAAACAAGACTTGTCGACAGTTGATTTCCGATTGCATGGAATTTGTCTCTGATGAACTGAAATGAATAAAAAAAAAAGGCAAAGATCCTTCACTTACTTCAAAATTTGCTGCACTTTCCTCGTCATTGTCATAGCTGATATGCATCGGTTGATCACTGTACTCAAGCTACTAAAAGTGAACTTACTCCTTCCACAAACTAGATGTTGATTTGTCTGCAAGATTAGCTTCTGTTTGGAGAACATAATCATCATCATACTGATCAAACTAAGGAAAATCATCAATATAAAACACATCATCAAGCATACATGTCATATCAACAACTCTCTCTCCTCCAAGATGATCTATAAAACAATCACTATGACAATTGGAATAAGAAACAAAATGTTTTGGATCAGCAACTTGTTCTTCTTCAATTAGTGAACCATGGGCTTGAACATTATACTCATTCCTTGTGATGATCCTCTGTATCATCTCTTCCACTGCACTTACCAAAATGTCAAGCTTTACCTCTAGAGATGTCGATTCCTCTAGATCTATGTTTTTCATCTCTTCTTCCTTCAACTTTGCCCTTCGGATCAACAAATGAGCCTCTACATCTACTACACTGTTTTGCATCTCTTCAAGTGTTGCAAGATTCCTTTCTCTCAGCTGAAACTCCATTTCCGGATCAAAGGCACTTGGGTAGTGCAAGAGAGCGGATCCAAGAGGAGGTCTTATATTAACTGGCATCGAATAATAAAATTTGTTAAATCTGGCAGAAAATTGTTGTACTGTCTCCCCTGGCAGTCTTTTCAGCTAGTTATACTATTCTATAATCAAGAAAGGGTTCTGTCTGACCACCCACCTGTTGAGGAAAACTTTGAAGAACTGCTGGAAATATGAGATGCTCGCATTAGGCAGGGTTTTGAACCAACTCTTGACTTTGCCTTGCAAAGAAAGAGAAAAAAGCCTAATACTGACATCCTCTTCATCAACTTCAAAAAGGTCAAGAAAAGACTCAAAATTCAGAACATGTCTCTCAATAGTGATGTTGTCGCGTTCACCATCAAATCTTGGTAGATATAGGTCATGATTTTTAGGGAAAGCATGGGATATAGGAGGTAAAATTAGAGGCTTGTATCGATCTGGTATTTTACAAGGTATAGGGGTATGTACAAATGCTGCAGAATCAGTCTTGGTCTTTTGAAGTTCATCAGTTTGAAGATGGTCATCACAAAATTCGGAAGAAAGGTCTTGATCAAGCTCAAAAGCATGCAAATCATTGGTATTCACAATCTTCAAAGGGAAGGAATCAAATGCAGGCCGAGGATATTTTCTCAAATACAATATACTTTGCAAAGCCTTCTTGACATTCTCAGGAAAAGAGAAGAAATAATTTATGACAAAGAACAAAACTTCTTGGATGAAATTCCAACTTGAATACCTGATCTTTCCATATTGTCCTTTCATGTTTCTACTGGTCAGGTTCATCCTCTAGTGGAGTCCTTGGATCTGATCTCAAAACTGATTTAGAATTTCCAGGTGAATTATTTCAGCCTTCCGATGTCTGATCTTTTTCCACCATCAAAAACCAGATCTGAACTTGATTAGATCTTACTGAGGAAACCAGATGTTTAGTTCATAAACTAGATCAGAGATTGACTGAAGCAACATTCATCTACTTTCGCTAATGCAAAACAAGAGCGTTTCGAAGCCTACCTAGCTAAATTCAGGCTCTGTCTGTAGTTTATAAAGCAAACAACAAAATTTTATTCCCCAGTATGGTCGCCACTATGTTATGGCCTAAATCTACCTCAGGATGAGAAAGGCAGAATCTAGGGTAACATCAAACCATGCTTAACCTAGTAGCTAGCCCTACCAGATCGGGAGAGGGCTCTCTCCTTGTCAATCTCAGCAAAAAATGATCAATGAGGCTTGATATGACTTGAATGAAGGCTGATTTTAGGCTAGGTATATATGAAAAAGAGTTTGATTTATTTTAAGGGTGTTTTGTTGGATCAAAGGGAAAGGCAGATTTTGGGTCTGGGAAAAAGGATCAGTTTTGCAAAGATCTGAATGGGGCAAGGTAGGAAATTTATTTGAAACTTTAAATTTGAAGGAAATGGAGAGTTGAGATAGGTGAAGAGTTGAAGAGGGCAAGAAACCTTCAAGGATCCTCTCCAAACAGCTAAAAACATAGAAAATTAAACAAACCCTAGGTAGAGCACTGCAAGTTTTAATGAATTCTACCTTTATCCTTGTTTGTTTAAGTTAAGAAGAAATAAGAGAGAAAATGGTATACATAAAACACCAGTATACTTAAATTTACAGAGAGAAACACACTATCAAACCAAAAATCCACATGAATCCCATAGAGTGCTGCAAACCCTTGTCTATTCCTTTGCCAAACTATAGAGATGAATGTACAATGATGCTCAAAGCATTCCCAAAAGTCCAACAATGCTAATGACTGAAAAATCACAAGATATAGACAAAAAATAACTCATCCCAGCCTCTAGGGGTCAAGCTCATAAGTTTAGGAGCTGTTTCAACAAAATCTAAACTGAGAACTAGAAAGTAGGCAATGGAACAACTTGCCTCTAAAAACTAGGAAATTGATTCATTCAGTTACAAATTACCTTTTGATGGATGAATCTACCTCTATGAGTGAAAATTTAGAAAAATTACATCAAAATCAATCAAATTAAATTTAAATTACATCATGAGTTTGACATTTAGAAGTAAGAAAGTCAAATTGTCGAAAACTAGGCGAAAAACAGAGTTTCTGGGTCAAAAATTAGCAAAATCCTCCAATGCGTCGCGCCAATTTTCAGCTGATTTTGGAGGCCTTCCCGGTGTCCAAATTTTCTCCATGTGGGCTTGTTGGAAAGGTCTACCTATCTAATTTCCAACAAAAGTGGAATTTCTGAATTTGGCTTCCATTTTCCCCTCCAAAACTGAGTTCTCCCAAGACTGCTTCCTGTGTGTCAAAAAAGGGGCAAAAAGGTCATTTTTGGGGTGTTTTTGACCCTTCTGGAAGCCCAAAAACTGTCAAAATTTCTTGGCCATAGGTAGCCATGCATATTTTTCCATGAAAAATCCAAAAATGCTGAGTTTTCATCAAAAAGAGTCCCCCATCAAAAGCGCGCGTCAGGTGGCGCGGCGCATAGAGCAGAAAAATCTGTTTTTAAGCCAAAAATTCAAAATTTGCAAAAAGTGTCCCAAATTTTCTGAAATTTGGGCTGAATGTCCTCCATTAAGTGCTATGCTGGGCCAAGGAAGCCTCGGCCAAGATCTGGAGTCTATCATGCTTTTTCCATCGCTTTGAGGCCTTCTTCAATTTGGCCTTCAAGATCTTGATCCTTGCTTTGCAACATGGTTTCTCGCCCAATAATGATTGGCCATGTGCCTCAACATGTTCTTCTCATTGTTGGCTTTCTCCAGCCTCTTTTTCAATATTTTCTAATGTGTGAGTTTTCTTGCTGAGTATGAAGATGTTTATGGTGTTTTTAGTTTTCTACCACCAAGGGTAAGAATGTACGAGGGATTGTGGAGGGAAAGGGTATGAGGGGTTTTGAGAATAATATGGACAAGTTTTTTGGGAATGGAAGGGTTTTAGAGACAGGTTTTAGGCTATGAGATAGCAATTAGTGTTTTGGATAATGGGAATTGGGGGATAGGGGTGAAAGATTTCTGGGAATATGGGAATAGGGAATGAGTGGATGAAACTAGAAAATAAATGGAGGAGTGAGAGAGTGAGGGAGCGGACTTGGTAGCAAAAACACAAATACAAATCCTAGGCTTTAAGAAAAACTCTTTCACTAGCAATGGAAAAAGGCTTGACTTACTTGCACACCATAAGATTGAGCGAATTTGGAAATTTGAGAAAGTTTATAGGTGAAAATGGGCTTGCAGCTCTATGCACTGCGCCACAAACCCAACGCATTGCGCCTATCATATGCGTCGTGCCAGTGTATTTTTTACACTGTGGAGGGCGCTCCAATGCGTCGTGCCACTTATATGCACTGTACCTCTCACCCAATGCGTCGCACACTTTAATTTTGCCCAGTTTTCATTCAAACTTGCTCCTTTTTTCCAACACGACTTTCTCTTATTCAATATTTCTCTTATGAATGCAAATAAGATTTTTTCAACTCTGTTTTTTGGGCAGTTTACCTTATTTGTGCCTTCGATGAACTGAATGACTTGATTTTTGTTTTCCTTGCAGGGGATGGAGCTGCTGAAGCCTGGCAATGTGACCGAGGTTTCCATTGATGTTATTTACATATGAGAGAACTGAAATTACATCAATTTATACATAAAAACCTAAAATACTATGTTTTTCCTCAAAACAGGGTTTTGAGGAAAAATACATTTTCTGAGCATATGATAATAGAATTTATTGGTACTGGAACTTTATTCAACCTCCTCATGTGCCTGCTGACCATTATTGGACATTTTGAAGACCTTGTTGATGAAACCCTAGACCTAATGGGACTGAAAACCTTAGAAATGACTCTTGCAAATTTAAAGACAAAAAGTGAGTGCAGATGATCTTGATGAATGGAAATGGGCCAGCAGGTAAAGGACATGAGGGAAAATGTACAACAAGGCACTATCGTCAGATGATTCATGATCCTAATGGAATGCAGCTGACTGAGTGAGACAACTAATATGCAATGCAACAAGAGAATTTGATCACTGACGGAGGGATGAAGATACTGACACTAACATCATCTATATATAATATTACAATTAAGAGTTCATCTTCGTTAGCCTTT